>VZTE01002838.1:451536-496344 GCA_013397775.1 Eulacestoma nigropectus | reverse complement strand
TCCTTCCTTCCTTCCTTCCTTCCTTCCTTCCTTCCTTCCTTCCTTCCTTCCTCAGCTGCATGAAACACTGTGTTTTTACCTTCCCTGGGTATTGACTTGACAATTTCAGACAATTACCCACAGTGATTCCCAGATCATTCTTCTTGAAGATAACTCTGTATACATAGCTCCTATACTGTATCACTCCACATTTATTGACACAAAAACGTCACTGGCTGTTGTATTCTTTAGGCATTTTCTACAATAAGATTATAGTCACATTTTCACAGTCAGCTTCAGTTTCGATATGAAATCTTTGAAGCAAACTTTGCCAACTTGCTATTCTTGCTGTTCACTCTCTTTGCAGCTAACATGGAGTTTTGTAAACATCCAAAGTGACGAAAACCAGGTGACTGGGCAGCCAAATAAAGACTTTCTCCATTAAAAATACTGACAATTTATTTCTACCTTTTTAAAATCAGGTATTTACCGTGAAGGAGGAAAATACCTCTCACCTCACAGTACCTTCTTCCTCTATAGACTTTGATCCAGGAGCTTTCCAACAATCAACTGTACTTTACTGACCAGATCCAGCTACAAAAATGGTTACAAACTCTTCTGAAAATGCCTTGCTAGATTGGTGAGGCATGACTTCTTTCTTCCAAAGCAATATGGACTCTTGAATTACTTTTGTATTTTCTGTTTTGGCTCTGTGACCACTCTGGCTAACTAAATCACAGATCCCTATTTAAGAGATTCCCTACTTAAGGGCATATAAATTTAGAAGGATTACGTTCCTGTATTAGATGCCTGTTTATGCTTGTATCTATTGTGTATATTTTAATATACTTTATTTAATTTTTGCTTTCTTTAAAATTATGTATATGCCTACGTATGTTATGCAGAGACTACTTAAAAAGTTCATAGTTATAAAGCTGATTGTTGGATTTATAAATCCCTTACATTTTGCATTTTCTTTTCAACACTGTAAGTGGAATGAAAGTCATTGCAAAATCAGCAGTTTCTCTAATTTAGATTTCTTTTTCATGTATTTGTTTATGTCTCAGCTCAGTAAAGCAGTTAAACATTGAGCATATGATTTATTTTAATGCCATTAAGCTTTAAATGTCACACACAAGGGCCAAGTAAATACTGGGACCCATTTAAACCATCTTTCCTGACCACAAGCGTTTCTGTGTCTCTATACTCTCTGTATAACTGCACCATGTAGCTGACACTATAAGGTTGTTTAGAACCCCAAACCACTGAAGTGCTTTCTTTAGTGTTCTCTGCTAGCCAAAGAGCTTTCTGCTAACACCCAGGGCTAGACCCTTGCTCCACCCTGTTCCAACAACTTCCAAAATCACCCCAGAAAAGTTGTGGAAACAGACACACCCTAGACTGTTTGAAAGTCACACATGGGGAGAGAGAACCATGAAAACGACACACATGTCAAGATTTTGAGTAGCATTTCTGTTTGCAGTAATTGCATTCATTTACATTTTCAATCCATTCAAGAAGCTTCGTTGTATTTTAGAAGAAATGGAGCTATTTCCTAAGCCAAACTCACAAAACAGTTTAAAGCAAGCCTATAGGTATGCTTTTCCAGAGGATGCTGGAGACAGAGAGGAAACATGCAGGTTCCCATTTGCTCTAGCCTTCCCTCCTCAATATGATTACAGCTGGATGCTTAATCACAAAGTTCCTGTAGGAGCCTTCCCACCAAGTACTCCACTACTAGAAATGCCAATATTCATAGGACCCAGCTAAGCAGAGCTCCCTTCTGCCCAGATGGTGGTGAAAAGAGTCAGCTAATGAGCTTTCTGGTGCTTAACTAGTTATGAAAAAAAATCCCAAAACACCAAACCAGTCACCTAATTTAAGTAAAACACGTCCTAAGCACACTACAAGTCTGTTGTATTTTATATCACAGAAACCAAAACTGCATTTATTCAACCACACCCACAGGATGAGCAATGGTTTTACTGTCTTTATTTTTGCACCTCACTGAAACTATCAAACTCTTCAAGTTCATGGTGGATTTTAGATGTAAGACCATTAGACAAAGCTAGAAGAATATACTGTGCCTACAACAATAAAATAGCCTTCAAAATATCTGTGGTTACTTTGAGTAATGCATACTTGAGTTTTAAACCACTAAGTTATTTCATAACACGTTAGATGCTCCGGTTATTGGTGATGAAATATCTCTTTCATTTGATCTCCAAACCAGTGTATATTTAGCTAGTTCATTAGTAACAGAAATGCTGAGAAGTTCTTGAAACAAACTTCAAAGCTTATTGCAAGGTTCAGGACTATTCAAATGTGGGAGTTTTCAGTCTTTAGGGTTGGGGTTCAGAGAGCCACAAAAGCCTACAGTCCAGGGACACTTTCTGGGGTTGCAAAAGGCATGTGAAAGGGAGCACAGCACTGCATCAACACTGCTCCCTTCACACCTTTCTCAGCTGGCCCACCCATACTGCAGGGTGCCTCAGCTGCAAGCCACCATCAGGATCAGGGTTTAGAGAACCACAAAACCTTTCTGCTCTAGTCTAAAATCATGTTATCCAATGGGTGATGAACACAAAGTAGCAGGAATGAATATTATTCAATATTTTAAGCAACAGATTGCATATTTTTGTCAGCAAAACTACTAAGGAACAACATATTTTAACAAAAAAAAAGGATAAAAATAATTAAGATACAGTGAAGACACCTGCTGCAACACTGTTCTTCACAATCTCAGAATCTCTCTGTTTTAATGTTCCATGAAATTACATGGGGCTTCATTAGGAAAAGAAAGGGGGAAATTAAAGAATTTCTGTCCTTTAAAGTGAGGAAGTAGAGAAATTTCTCACACCTGATCTGACTCTCCAGTATATCACTACTTGTATGTGGGCTCTGGTTAATCCACGGAGCAGAACTAATCCTAGAAGAAGACAAAGCAAGTAAAGCAATCTCCCTAACTAGCACGACCCTTCCAACCTGTAAATTTGAGTTGCTGTGATAGCAATTTTGCCACAGTGCAAATGCACTTGTCAAAATGCTAATATATTAAGAGCAAAAAAAACCCAAAATATATAAGCTTAGGAAGAACACTAAGAGAAGCTGACAATTAATTTCAAGTTGAAAGTTTAACCTGTTTGCTTTCAGTGAAAGATCCTCAGTCACATCAGTAAGTGCAAATAGCATTTGCCTTAGACACAGGCTTACTGCATTCTCTGTTTTACTACACTGTTTTCTTGTAAAGTTGAGCTTTACTTTGGTTTTGTTCAAATTAAATCTATATGGTTGAAGGCCGCATTTAAAACATTGAAAGCAAAGACTGGTTGGGTGAAAGTTTACAGAAACAGAACAAGGCACTAGCGAGTCCAGCTGCCATGAGTGCCAAGCTGTTGAGCACAGCTTTGAAAATCCTTCTCCAGAAACAATCTGGTTATCTCCATCACAATCATAATTTTGCAGAAATCAAGGATCAATATATATTTTTCACCATTTGTGAATAAAAATGTGCAAAAGCCCATTTAAAATTACATACTTTTACAGAAATTTCTAAGCAACTCCAAAAGGCACAACGTTTTATATATGAAGCAGCAAATGCAGATAATTTGATAACAGTGACCAAACTCTACACAATAAAAAGCAAATAAACCTCTATTAGTTTAAATACTCCCCACCATCCTTCTGGTATATTGTGTCTATGCTAAAATTTAAAGCAATGTTTACAGCCGTATAAATTGAAGTAATTTCAATTTGGATTTAGTCAAAGAAATCAAGCACAAGCACACTCTTGTAAAGCTGTTTATGGTGCCACATTCAAATATCACCTATAGACTAATGCAAAGGGAGAAAAAAAACCCCAGTGATAATGATTGTTAGTGGCCCAGAGCAAGATTATTATCAAATGATTAGGATTATTTTAATAGAGAGAAGCTAGAATTTAATACATTCCTTAAAAAAACCTTGATCTATGCATTGCTACGCTTGCCTTTCACAGCAGAAAGACATGCTCTCCAAATTTGAGTTTTCATAACCAGAATACCATTAGACTATTGGTTCCTTTCAAATAGATAAATTGAAGACTCTTTTTACACAGCAGATACATAAAAAAAAATATAAACATATATATATATACACACACCAACCCACACATAATCAAAAACCTTTCAGGAGCCAAATGCACACTTGCTCAATAGGATGGCATGCTAAAAATTCAAAGGACTGCAACAAGTACTCAGTCAAACCGGAATCAACCAGTTTGCCTAAAAACAACCTGAATGAAAAATTTTTACACTCCGCCCAATATTTATTTTACTTTGACATCCTCACTTTACTTTTACATCCTCACTTTAAAACTAACAGGCATCTGATTGTAAAAAAGAAAGACGGTGATTCTTCTTGCTTTGAGGCCCATCATTGCAAAATAATTGTGCATGAGTATTGGTTGAATAGTTTCCATTTCCCACTCCTACAAGGACTGACACAAAAGAAAAAAAACTGGTAGGTCTCATTAGTCCTGGGTAGTCTAACCTTAGCCTTAGCTATTATCAGATTCTTCAGAAAAGGTGAAGAAAAAGCACCAGCTTTTCAGAAATGCAGCCACTGAAATCTGAATGCATTGAGTGAAGAAGGGAATATTTCTCCTGTCACATATTCCTTTCAGGGTCAAAAACCACACAAGAGTGATTTTAAATAAGTAACTCGTTCCAGGTAAGTACAGTCAAGCTGTTTCCAGGCTGACAGACTGCCATTACATCCCACCACTGCCAGGGTCCACTGCTGTGACCCCAAAGGTGGCTCTGGGTTTGGAAAAATGGGGTGTAGCAGAGAAGACAACAATAATTACTTCAATAATTAGATTCTTGTGCTGTGTATTGTATAAGCCTTGTATTGTGTATCCAAGGCTTATCTGGAATTAGATGAGGCACCCAGAGTGTCTTTACCACTCTATTTTAGCAAATTGAGTGGCCAAACATTCACTCCTTGAAACAGCAGAAGAGCACCCACACTTTTCCCTATCTAAATGAATTAAAACACAATGCAAATCACAAAGAAAAAGAGAATGATCCCAAAAAAAGCAGCAAAAGGCAAGGAATAATGCTATCAATGATGGGGACACGTATTCAACACCTACCAATTTTTTTTTGCTGCAAAAATGATGCTCTACACCTAAAACTAGGGGATAGATGTTTTTGCCCAGATAAATGTAATGAGGGCTGGAGCCAAGGGCCAAGCCACAACTCACAGAGCTCAGGGAAGTGAAACCAAAAGAGGTCTGGCTGGGGAGGACTAACGCAAGCCATGGGCAAAGCAGTGATCCTGCCCATTTCCATAGATGCAGGAGAGCTGGCTCAGCAGGCAGCAGCTCTGACACCTGTTAAATTATTACATTGTTTCTTAACACTCTCTTAGCTCAGGCCCCAGGAATCACACACAGTCCCTTCCCTCTTGCTCTCTAATTAGAAACTTGAAGTAATTACTTGGGTTAAGGGATAGTGAAATTGTCACTGGGTTGAGCATACTGAGTGAAAAAGGTTTTACTCCAAGATAATGTTCTCAAAAACAGAGCACCACGTCTCAAAACCATTTTACCCTTAACCAATTTCCTGGCAGCTATTTGTCTGACTGGAAGAGAGAAGCTGCATGGAAAAGATAGAGTAAGCAAATGACATTTTTAACTGTGTGATGATCCCTTCTCCCTCCACAAGCATCCTGAAATAAAAGACATAAATGCAGAGCACTTGGAGGCTTCAACAGCATCCAAGGCATGTGCTTTTAATGATGACTGCAAAAGAACATCTGCCCTAAAATCCAGCCAGCAGGTGTTGGTGGACGAGAAAAGTACCCATAGTAATTAGGAACTATAGGAAGAGGCAGGCAGACTAAGTTTCCTCAATGCTTCCCATTTAGCATATCTTAGGGATTTAAAATTAAAGATGTGTATAATACCGGCTGTTTTCAAGATTAAGATGTTTAAAACTTGTCGATTAGTTTTAGCTGCACAGTGAAATCTGTTTCTTAGTTGAAGTCAGAAAGGCTAAAATTGTTCAGGCCAAGAAAACAAGTTTCTGCAGCAGGATGTTGAAGCCCTGACATGATCAGCCTGTGATTCTCACACTGTAGCATGGCAAGAGAGTGAGAGCTGCCCTGTCAGACCCGATCTCTTTCATGTTGTTGGTGTTCCAAGCTCAAGAGTAATGGTGGCTGGAGCATTAATACTGATTTCAAGGCTGGCAGTTCTGGGCAAATAGCTTAGGAACCTCCCTAGTCCTTCTGCAGGGGGAAAAAAACCCACCTCAAGAACTAATCAAGGCTTTGCCAAAACTAGGGATTTTAGCTATTAGTGACCATCTATTTCTGCAACCTTTGAACAAACAAAACGAGAATGCACTATGACTTGCTTGAAACCAGCATAGACTGTGCGAGTGCACAGAGCAGCCCACAAGACTGTGCCTCCTTCTCCAGTGGCTGCTATGGATGCAAGGTGCACCAGGCGATGCCTGAGCGCAACAAAAACCACAACTGCCCAGCCTTCAGCAGTATTTATCTACAGACTTCTTTCAGTGACACCTGTAGCACATACAGCAACCCTTAATTCTGCTCTGCAATATGAATGAAAAGACAGTTGGTTAACAACTGTCTTGTGTTATTTTTTAAAATATGTTTCAAACCCATACAGCTTATCTCAGAGTCTCTGTAATTTGGAACTGAAGGGCTGCTGCTGCAATGTTTTATCTGCCCACAGATTCAGTTAGCACTTCTAAAGCACAGAACAGAAACAATAAACAAGGAGTCAATAACACTAATTGGTATCATTAATACTTCCGGCTTATCTCTGGCTTAAATCTGAAAATCAACTAAAAGATGCTTTTGTTTAAGAGTACCTATCCTAGAAAGCTGAAAGTCCAAGACCTCCCACAGCTCTACACCTGCCACTTCACTTTCCCTCTTACCCTCTTCCCTTCCCATCTGCCATACACTGCCTTTCAGCTTGAGCCAAGCAGGACCTCGCTGCAGGACGAGGGCATTGGATTTACATGATACAAAGGCTCAAAGGAAAGACTTCATCATAATTTACATGTAACACTTTAACTAATTTATCTAGCACTTTAACTAACTCACAGAACATTTCTGCATCTAAAAGGGTCCTGACTGTAATGTCTATTGCCAGCCTGGTTACCCAGATTATTTAGCAGTGCTTAGTCTATATGGACTACACAGAACAGAAAACCAGATGAACTGGGGAAAACCTCAAAGATTCAGCCAGCCTGTTTCCCTCTCTCTGGTAGAAGCCAATGTTTTGAGAAAAAATGGGAGAAAAGGGTCTCATCCTTCAGTACACCTGTCCAGCCATCAACAGATTAAGGACTTTCTGAGTAGGAACTTGCCTTCATATCACTGTTTTGGACAGCCTTTCCTCCATGCAGTATTCCATCCTTATTAAATTTACGTTTGATCTTGGTTTCCAAAACATCTTGTGATGCTGATTTCCTCCGTTCAATTATATGTTGCCCAGAGAAGTGTGTCTTAAAGCTGGTGCTGATGCTCTGATCCTCCGGTTATATTACAAAAGGTGAATAGTTATTCTTTATCATACAATAGTGTTATTTATATATCTCTCTCATATACTTTTAATTTTTTTTCCCAGAGATTGTAATAGTTTAGTTGGTGGCTTCTTCTGTAAATCATGAAGGGGTCAATCTGATAAAACCTGGAACTAGCCTGGTTCCTGTCTGCATCAAAGTCCAGAGAGAAGCTTGTACAGCAAAAAGATTGGTTTCCTTTGATTAAACTAATAATTTGTAACCCATATTATCTTGCTGCAGAGATACATGATGAAAAAACTGCAGCGTCCTGGAATCCATAAGAGAGGCAGACCATGAAAGGCAGAGCTGGGAAAAAATGGGCTTTCCGTTTTGTAGCAAATGACACGATTCCGCTTTTCTCTTTTCCCAACTCAAATAAAAATAACAGGCACCCAAAACTTTTCTCATCAAGTGAAATAAACCAGCAAAACCAAATACTCCAATCGTGTATTTTCTTGACTCAATACATACAGGAAATAAAATCTTAAAAGATTTGTTTCAATCATCAGTCTAAATTTTATAAAAATGTTTATTCTTAGTGAAATATTCACATTTCTGTTTTCTATTCTAATTTCATCCAAATAGATCTTGTTTATATAAATGAATACATCTCAGTATCTTTTTTCCTTAACAAAAAAGATAATCTACTGACAGAAACTACATCTGCAATGCATTCTATCTATGAAGAAGCCCCAAAACACACACCTAGGATCAATGCCTTTAATGTCAGGCACCAAAGCACTGTGATCTCCAGATGTTACCAGAATATAGCGTGGTCCAGTGCCTCGGTGTACAGAATGGCTCCCTTTGAACTAACTTTCTGATCCTATAAGACATATATAAAAGTTCAAAGCTACGTTAATCTCTAAGGACACCAGAAGAGAAAAAGGAAATTATGTATATTGCAAGGTAGATCCAAACTGCATGAAAAATATACTTCAGAGAGTAAAAAATGGAAGGATCTTTAGACTGGGGCACCATATGGGTCTGAGACTATTTTGTATTTTCATTATCATTTTCATTTCAGACCAAAACGATGGAGCAGAATCTTCCTACATGGTGAGATGACACTAACCAGGGACATGTAGCAGGGGCACTGAGAGCATAATGAGAATTTGTTAAGTGATGTTCACCAATGAGATACTTGAAATGACAATTCAGGATAATGATCAATAGGGGCAAGTGTAAACTACTACACCAAGGAAGGAAAAAATCCACTTTACATAAAAACCTGCTGCAAGAGGAAAGAAGTAACCATGTCTTTGGGTCCACAATGAAAAGAAATGAGAGTTAAAGCTCTTAAATTGCAGCAGGAATAGGTTAGTTAGAAGAAAAACTTCCCTAAGCACTAAGAATAGCCCTGGGACAGGCCAGCTGGTCTATCATGTTTCCATTACAGTAAGTCTTCAAGACCAGCTTAAACAAATGTGAAAAAATGACAGAGACATTGGCAAGACCGTGCTGGAATGAAAGATATTTAAAGGTTCTCTAGAAACCTTCTTGCCAGCTCTGTGGTTCTTTGAAATCTCATCTGTTTGTGTGGCTTTCTGAAATAGCTGCTGAACAGACTACATATCTTCTTCTTCTGGCAGTTGGCTTGACCCATGGCTCCAGGCAAGTATGGCCTGCGAGGCAGAAGGAAATTCAGGATCACTATTCCAAGTGAACCCTGCAAAGAGCAAGTAGACACCAAATTTCTTGAGAAACCTTGTTCCATTTTACGAACAACAGCTTTACATCAGAAAAATGTCTCACTCCTAAATATTTCACATGAACTGCAATGCATATATGTGTAGAAAACTGTGCTAAAAGCCATTCCTCTAGCAGTTACCCATTTAAGGAATGTATGGCAAAAAAACTATTGAAAATCACTTCTGTGACTTTGGTGGTGATAGCTTTGGTTTTTGTTTCTTCACATCTCTCTGACCAGAGATGGACAACTGAGCACTGTTCTTTCTTAGCCAGCTCCCATCAACTCCCATTGTGCTTTGGTTGTTGTTTCTGTGGTTTTGGATTTAGGGGGAAACAGGCAGCCAATCCAGACAATCCTTGTTTAGGTAAAACCCCCTTGCTTTAGAATTCTTCATAATAACCTTTGTCCTCAGAGAATTTAATCTTTATTTATCAGAGTTTAATCTCCTATCTCTAATTACCAACTCTAAGTTGTTTTCAGTATCTTTCAGGAAGTGAGTTGCTTGCACACATTCCCAAAGGAATTTGGGATAGCAATAAAATGCCAATACTATGAACTCCCATGTCTTTGCTTGTAGGAAAGAGTATCTACCCATTGAGAAATCAAGCTGCTCACTTCTTTCTCCTCCACAACGCCACATTAATGGTTTTCAGCTGCTTCCAATTTTAAATCTATAAACATTTTCTAACACATGGATTATCCCAACTGGCAACAACTGGATAATCAAGCCCACTGACAACAAACTTGTGCTCTTAGTAGGAGATGAGGTTGTACATTTTTAGGAGTAATCCACAATTCCTCAGGAGTCTGGAGAGCACAGTCTGAAAATCCCTAGCTTTCTTTACTTCAGCTTTCTTTAAAAACAGCAGCAACAACTACAAAAATTCTTCTGTCCCAGAACGTCACTGCTTGTGTTTACTATAATTAATAGAACTGAACTACAAAAGGAAAAGTTCCTATTTTCTTTGGTGGATTTCCAAGGCCCCACATGGCAATTGAGACAGAGCTCTGTCATGGACACTGAAAACAGTTGAGAGCTGTGGACAGACTGGCCCTGATGTACAGTAAATCATAATTAGGTTTTCTGACTCTTTGCATGGGGAATTCCAATCATCTGCTTCTCTTGTAGAGATTCTTCCTTTTCCTTGCAGACAGATTTGTTTATGTGCCCCTAAAATACATATATAGGAAGCTTATGCTTCCACTTCGGCTGCTCTTTTCTTTACACTCATCTACAATATTTGCTCAGATGAAGCTCTTGTGCTAAATAGCTGCAAGGTGTGATGATTCCAGCAGAAGATGGACCAGCTTAATTAGGAAGGTAACTCCTTCCTCTTTATTGCACCATACAGACAAAAGGTAACTCATAAGCAACCCCTGGGTAACTGCTATCATTAGGGAAACTGAGGAACTATAAATTGTTCGGTGATTATGGCAGATGATGTCAGAGACAGAACAGTAACCCTGTACCTTCTCTCTTGCATTCCTATGCAGCCCAGGAACCTTTCTTGAGGATTTGCCAATATAAAATACAAATGTATATTCAGTTTCTTTCACACATCTAAGTATTTTTCTGTGGTCTACTCCATGTCTGAATTGACTGAAATTGTTGCATGAAAACACATATAATATCACTGTAAAGGGATTTCTGGGAAAAATAAATTGGTATTCAATAAATTCTGCTCTTCAGAAATTCAGTAGCACTATAGACCCAATCTGTAGAATGAGTTTTGAAGACAAACATTTAGAAGGGTTCCAATTCCGTGGTTTATAAATGTTAACAATGTCATGGAGAGGCTGCCACTGAAATAATTTTGAACTTGCTCCTTTGAGGAAGATGTTTTTATAAATTATTTCTGAGTTTTGTATTCATTCAGTTTGGACTACTATCAAAAGCATTCTTCAAAGGCCTCAGACATTTACACCTAAAATGTCACCTGCAAATGAAAGTGTTTTGTGTTTGCTGCTTCAGGAAGGAACAAGTTTTCTGATTAATATCTAAAACTCTATCACTAAGAAGTATTCAGATCCTGAATCAAAATCATACTTGGTTCAAATCTCCAGTGTGCCCTGCACAGTCAGCTGAGATGTTTCTACAGCCTCCTTTCCAAGTAAAACTTCTAGAAGTTTGGGGGGAAAATTGCTGTTGAAGCACTAGATTCTATTAGCTATAATAAGCAATGAAAGAATATGAAGAAAATAATTGCTGTAGCTTAAAATTAAAAACTCTCAGGTCTCTGCATGGCAGCAAAATTGGGAAGACAGGGGAAGAGGTACTGCTCATGGTATAGGAAAATTAAGTTAGGGATTGTTTAGCCAAACAGGGCAAATAAAAATCAATGATGCTGGATGGATTGCTTGGGGGATCTGGCCAATGCCATTAGGAAGTTGCTTTCTATCATCTAGGAAAAGTTGTGGCAATTAGGGGAAGAACCCAGTGATTGAAAAAAGGCAAATGTTATGCCTGTTGTAAAACCTAAAGCAGCAGGATCCAGAAGCGTGTCCAGAGGAGGCCACTAAGTTGATTGGAGGGATGGAGCACCTCTCCTATAAGGAAAGGCTGAAAGAATTGGGATTGTTCAGCCTGGAAAAGAGAAACCTTTGGGGTGACATAATTGTGGCCTTCCATTACCTTAAGGTAGCCTACAAGAAAGACAGAGTGGGACTTTTTACTAGAGCATGTAGTGACAGGACAAGGGGGAATAGATTCAAACTGAAATAGAGTACACTCAAATTAGATGTTAAGAAGAAATTCTATACTGTGAGGGTGGTGATACACTGGAGCAGGCTGCCCAGAGAAGCTGCAGATGCCCCATCCCTGGAAGTGTTCAAGACCAGGCTGCATGGTGCTCTGAGCAACCTGACCTAGTGAAAAGTGTCCCTGACCACAGCATAAGGGTTGAAACTAGATGATCTTTAAGGTCCCTTTTAATCCAAACCATTCCATAATCCTATGATGATTCTATGAACTATAAACTAGAAAAACTCAGTCCCCAGGAAAATTATGGACTGGAGGAGTGGGATAAAAGTGGGTGGAAAACAGCCTGGGCACCTGGGCTCAAAGGGTCACCATCAACAGTTTGAGGTGGCTGGTCATGAGTGGTGTGATGCCCAGGGGTCTGTGCTAGGTCAGCACCCTTTGCATCCTTAGCAATGATCCAGATGACAGAGGTGGCCTGTGTCTTCAGAAAATTTGTGGAAGTAGCAGTTGTGTATGCTGGAAGGCAGAGCTGCTGTTCAGAGAGCTCAAAATCCAGAAGTGGCCTGATATGGACTTCAGAAAATTCAGCAAAGACAAAACCAAAGTCCAGTATTGGAAGAGGACAACCCACGGCCACAGTAGTGGTGGGAGGTGCACCAGCAGTTCTGTAGAACAGGAGCTGCTGTGCCAGAGGCACCAGCAAGACCTTGTGGCAATTAGGTAATGTAGGGGCCTCTTTGGAAATAGGGAAGTGATGTTTTCTAAATATTACATCCTTTGTGACTCCAGAAAAAGAGAGGTGTGAACAAACCGGCCAGAGGAGACATAATCATCCCGGCTGGATGATCAGCTTGTTCTCATCATTCTTTATTGTTCCAATACAGCAATTACATCAGCTGTGTCCTGCTGTAATTTGAAACTTGACTTCAAACCAACAGAAACTCTAAATACTTGAGGATGCAGAAAGGCCTGAAGATTCCTATTAGAAATACTCATCATATGACTTCATAAAGGAAAGTACTTGGAGAGCTGCAAGCCAGACCTTAATACATTTAACCTCTGTCCCTCCCATCAAGAGCAATTTACACGTGGTCTTCCTGGAATGCTACTGAATGCTTTATTTTTATTTGGTTTTTAATACTGATGCCATTACAATTTGTTTTCCAGGAATGAAATCCATGAATCCACAGATATTTCTGCTGTTGTTCCTAACAACCATTCTAGATCATAACACATTTGGTGAGAAATCTCACAACATTTCCACACTATCAATGTGTCTTATTTTTCATACAGTCAAATTTCTAAAGGTAAAAAAATAAATAAATTGTGGAGAGACTCTTACTTTACTTCCTCACTTTTTTCCATTGGCAAACATCTCCAAATTCCTTACAGAACGCTGATTAAACTCTTTTTTTATTATTATTTTTTCTTTCTGTTTACTTCATTATTTGCATAAGCTTCAATGAAGCCAGGGGCAGTTCTAGGAATAAGGCTTGACTAACTTGTACTTCCGACATGCCTATTTAACATGTTAACACTGAGCTCTGTGTGTTAAGGTTGAACACTTGTTTTTTTAGGATCAACAAGTGATGAATATTTCCATCTGAAAAAGAATATTCCCACCCACAGGAACAGAATTCAGCTTTCCTAAGCAGCAAACAATAGAGAATTAAAATGTCTCTTAGAGGCACAGCCAGAATAAAAACAACCACACCCCAAATCCAAATGAGATTCTCAGTTAGATATTTTCAGTGTTTCTTTTCTGAGACAAAGTATGTTCTGCTACTAAAAAGGTGAATTGCAGAAGCCAATGTACTGATTTTATGAAGATGTTTAGGAATTGCATATGCTTCCAGGAAGAACCTATTTAATAACAGGGTCATTAATGCCAATCCATCTCATATAAGTTTTTGAAGAGTAAGCATCTAAAAGGAAAGAAGAAATACAGCTTACTGATATTCAAAGAAAGAAGAGTGACAAAATAAGAGAAAGAAGTCCACTAGCCAAGGAGTGCAAGAACCACTAGAATTCATGATTTTATTTTAAACAGCTTAATTTAAATTTTCATTCCTAGATTAATGAGCTTATGTAATATTAGTACAGGGTTGAAAGCACTGGAACAGTTTTACTTCTAGGATTCTAAAAGCCTATCAGAATGTCAGTGTTTCAAACTAATTTTTGTCATGTTAGTATAAGATTATTTTAAAGCTGTCTTGCCTAAGTTTATTGAAAAACAGATTTTAAGAGCTATGGAATACCAGCTACTTAACCCATGTGCTGTAATTCTTCACTTCCGACCACCAAGAAAACTTTGCCAAATAAACTGCATCACAGATATTGAAGAAAAAAAAACCTAGAAACAAAATAAGAAATTCAGCAATGTATGATAGTTTTGCAAATATTTTTGGTTTCACAGTTCAAATTTCCTCTGGGATCAGCAAGTTAATGATACTCCTATTTTTGTAACTGTAATTAGGATTATCTAAGTATTGTACAAATCAAAGACAAGAGCTTATGATATTCAAAAATCTAGTCTGACATGGGTGAGGCTTAAATGAGAAAGAAGAATTTCATTATGAAAATGCTTGTAATATTTACCGGCAGATTCACAGATACTTTAATGCCAGCAAAATCTATTACCATCACACCTTCTGAGCAACACATGGCAAAGAATTTCACCTTGTATCTACTGCATCAAGACCATCCCTCCTGCTTGAATTACCCTTTACTTTTCGAAGGACACCTAAATCTCGTTTTACACATTCAAAATCACAGAGAATTCAACAAGTTTGCAAGGTGTTTCTATAGCTCACTAACCTTACTGGAAGAAGGAGTTTGCTTTCATCCACTTTGAGTTTGTTTAAATAGACTGAATTGCTAATGAGAAATATAGTACAAAAGCCCTCTTAAAACTACCAGGAAAATTTGCATTCAGGCACTGTGTCTAATTGCTGAACTTCATCGCTCCCCCCAACAGTACTATCCCAGATACATTTTTGCATGGTCTGTGTCTAGTCTACGTGAAACAAAAAAACCCTTGCAAATCTGACACTTCCTGTTAATAATTAGACGTAGGCAATACTCCATTGTGCCAAAACAAGACTAGCCCAAGCAGAGCAAAGGTAGAAGGAATTACATGTAAAGTATTGTCAGACTTGTCTAGTAGTTTAATAGCACAGCTTATAAGAAAACACAGCAAGTTACAGACTATTCCTTTCATTAAATGATTAGTCTCAAAGACTTTATTAACTGTATTAAAAAAAGAGAAGTCATATGAAAGGCTAATATAACTGAGATACTATGTCAAACTATGAGCCTTTTAAGGTATCCACCTTCATAAAAAGTTGAAGTATATTAAATGTATTTAATTACTCTAGAGTAATTTCTAATTTCAAAAGCCCATTTTATTGGAACAATGATAAATTAGAGAATAGATGAATTATTTTACAGATTAATACACACAGTTCTTTTTGCAATCAAGATTTTAAATGGGTCTAATAGCCTGAGCACTTACAGTAGGTTCTTCAAGTGCCAAGCAATTATAATTGTTCTCTTAGCATACTGGTTTAATTTAATACCACCCAAGTTGCAAAAGATTTGGCTTTTGCAGTGGAACACACTCATTCACCATATTTCCTTTATGAATGATAAAATAAAATATTTAAAAGGAAAGGAATGCCCTGGAAAAAAACAATACAATATTGCTAATTACCAGACAACAGTTCTGGGATATCTCAGACTTATTGAGATCAAGACTGAGGCAAGACGTGTGTGTACACCAAAAGCCCTTTACCCCTCATTTTCACAAAAAAATAGTAGCTGGTGTTGGCACTGTGCTCAACACATGTCCAGAGAAGTGGGAACTCAGAAAATATAAAAATGTAGCACCTACAGAATATCTAAAATTACCTAAGTACTTATAATACCATCCATTAAGCTTAGTTTTGTGAGTAGTGTTCAGGAGTTTTGTCCAACTTTTTGCTTCATGAGGAGACATTTGCCTTGAGTTTGTCACTTTGTCAAATACCTTGAACCCTACATGTGATTCCCTGTGCTAAATATCTCAAATCACAAGTGACACAAATGCTACATAGCAGTGAAGAAATTTAATGTCTACTTTTCAGGAAAACTTCTTCCCCTTCCCTCATCTTGTAGGAAGTTTTTTGTCAAGTGCAACATCCCTTACCCTTGCAGAATCAAGTCCAAGGCTTTTCAGCATTGGCTTATGAAGCCCTAGACTGTATATCTGATTTTTCTTCAGTTTTATTCTTTTGAAAATAAAAAGCAGCTTAGAAACTGGATCCAAAGAGCCTGCCCAAGACTGCGGGCAGTACAAAACAGGCAGTCTGAGGGGCAGTGTTTCAAGAATAACAGCGGAGTATCACTTCCAAACAGTGACACAGCCAAGAATGAACACAGTTTACTCACTTATAATTTGGGAAAGAGAGTTTACTCACTTCTTCATGTCCAGCTGGCAACCTCAAGTCAAGGAGTTTTCCTGTTACGCTACTTCCTCAGACACGTCCCTGGCTGACACCAAGCAGGGAGTAGGCTTGACACCAGTGTGCTGGCAGGCTTGCACTTGAGTCTGGTGCTACAGGGATGATGGGGACAGGGGTAAGAGAAGGCAGCATGCTCCAGAAAAGGGGCAGATTTAACCTCTTACATAATAAGAAAAAAAAATAATCCGTGTCAAAATCTGTTGTCTCAGGCCAAAACACAGCATTTTTTAGATGAAGGTAATAAAAAAGCACTATGAAAATATAAAAAATGAAAGAAATTATCTATTATAGTATTTGTTTGCCACATCTGAATGACTAATAGATTGGGTTAGCAATGAATTTTTGATTCCTGAAGAAACATTAAAATTAGATGAACTACTGGTTTATTAATTTCTGGAAGAACAATTCTTCCTTTTATGCAATGTAACAAAAAATCAAGTCACTGTGGAGATAGAGAAACACAAACAACCATCAAGGTTCAAAGTGACATTGTAAAAGGAGTTTCACCTTTAGGCCACAGGTTGATTTTTAAAAGAGGAGTTGAAACATGCCTTTGGGGAGTTGTTTGATGTCCTGGGTCAGCTTGATCTCAAATACAACTTAGTTCCTAACAGACAAGTGTTTCCATGATAAGCACTGCAGCAACAGATAACCACCCTGACAAGCAGAAAGGAGCATCCTTGAACCAGTTTTCCTTGAAATAATGTGTCACAACAGCCATTCCTTTGCAAAAATAGGAGAGCACCTGTTTTCATCTCCCCAAACACCTAAAGCTGAACTAACGTTCACTGGATTCCATAATACAAATAGAAACACTTCATTCCCCCTTCTCAGATTCTGAAGGCTTGCAGGGAAGGCTGATCCAGACCCAGGGCTGCTACTTCAGGAACTGCTCTAAAACACGTTCGAAGCATCTTGGTCATCATCAAGTATCTGTGATCACCAGATACTTCGCTTTTTCAACAAGGATACCCTTGCACTGATTTAGCGAGGCTTGCTTAATGGTTTTTTAACCTTTTCAGACACTGAAGAAACCTGTTGTGAAAAAGTATGCTAACAAACCAAATAAATAAAGCCAACGAACCTATCTTCCCATCTATATTTGCAAATTCTAGCCAAACTTAATTTGGGATTTAGTGTTGCAAAGGAACAGCTTTATGCGCCGCAGTCTGGATATGTCCCTAATGAAAAAAAATATGGAAATCAACAATTTAAAAGAAAGATGAGGAAGATAATTGCATAATTATTAAAGAAGCAGTCTTAGAATCAGTGGTCACCTCAAACTGTAAAAACACATTATAAAATACAACACCACAACCCTCCCCCCCATGTTTCATTTGATTTATGCTTCATGAAAAAGCAAAACAAATGTTATACAAATATTTTCAATAGTTGAAAACTGGCTATTAGTACAAAAACACAACTACAGACATTCCTCACTGCTGGGCTGAACTGTTCTCAAAACAATCCAATGTAAAGGCCACTGACAAATATTTCTAATACTCTGCAGTCACAAAGCACCAGTGTGCTGTGTTTGGTGCAGGTCACCTTGCTTGTGCTTTAGAGGTATTATTTAAGCTTCAGTCCATGGTTTGCAAAGGACTCTGAACTCGTGGCCTCTCTCATCCTAAAATCTCAGAATAATCACTGCCATTTAGTTGCACATATATTAAAGTAACATTATAAATAACATTTCATTGCATGTCCATTAAAAATAAGTATGCTCAAAATAGCAGAGATTAGGAAGCACCATCTCTTTGCCTGTCTCAGCTATGAACGGCTCTGAAAAACACATGTAGTGTTGCCCTCTGTGGATCTTTCAGACCAAAAGGAGCAGGAGAAGAATAATAATAATAGCATCTAAAAAGGTGAATCCTGGGATCTATTTCACACTGAAAAGGAGAAAAATTCAAGAAAAATTATGTCAGAAACCATTCTTATTGTTCAAGAAGTACACCATATTTTCTCTCACTGTTGTGGAAACAAAGCCACCAAGTATATTTTCAAGAAAATATTTAAATAAAATTGATGAGGTGTCAACACTTGACTGCTTGTTTAAATTGAACAAAATTAAACAAGCTGTTACAGAGTGTTCAATTTGTTTCAATGTTATTATATACCATAAAGGCTCATTCAAGCAGGGAGAATACTGCAGACAAGGCATGAAGATTAGAAGATGTCTTAGACTTCTCCCTGGAACAGCATGAAATACAATCTAAAGCAGCCAAAATTCTTTTAGTGGAGCTAATTTCTTCTCACTGGCGCTTGATGAAGAAAAGAAGAATCAATATTCCTTTATGCTGCAAAAACACTGCTATTTGCTTAACAGGAAGTTAAATGAACCAAAGCTACAGACAGAAAAAAAAAAAATTCCACCGTCAATTAATGTGTGACAAATTCTTAATAGAAAAATAAATCAGATTTATTTAAAAACTGAGGTCTTAGTTCTGGTGTATTCATATTTTCCCAAGGTTAAGCTTACAGTTTATATTTTTCATAGTTTATGCTTTCTGAGGAGTACAGATGTTCATGGGAGAAGGCTTTTTCCTGCACTGCTCCTGCTGAGTAGCCCAAAGACTAATCAAGAGGACCATGGCAAGCTGTAGCTGCTTATGCTCCAGGTGCACCACAGCTGATGAGAAGTGGTGTGCAAGAGTTCAATACCCACTGCCATCACAAGCACCACTCACATTATCAACTGAAAACAAGGCATTTGAATGTTAAATTTTTCTCTCTTCTTACATAACCTGTCACACTCAGATGGGAGACACAGTATTCTCCCAGCACCTTACCTAGGAAATAATTCCAATACCCTTGCATTTTCTAACCAAAGGCTGAGTGGTGAGTTCTTATACTCCACCTACAACACAGACACGTTGGTCTGAAATTCTGGACCAGACATCTTTTCACAGGCACTTCCAGGCTGTGGAGGATGACGCATGGCCACAGCCTCTCAGTAATGCTCAAAGCCTCTCAAATCAACTCAGCACGCCATTGTCACAGCTCCATGACATTGTACTGAACAGATTCTACTTCACCCAGAGAGCAGGACAGCAGCTGAAGATGAATCCCCAACTGCTTAATAATATCCATTCAACCATACTTCTTGCCCAGCATAGATATTTTGGTTTCAAAATTAGACATCCATACATTTATCGAAGCAGTCAACTTTATGATATCTCTGTATACCCTAAGTGAGTGAGAAAGCAAAGGGTTCTGACCATAAACAAGAATAATATATTCCATCATTCACTCTCTTCCGCAAGGTAAAAAACAAGGCAGTTAATAAAATATTAAAAGATTCTAAGCATATAGTAGCACGAGTAAAACTAGCATGAGAAATGTGACAGCCTAGTTCAGTCATAAAACACAGGAGAAAAAGAACCTTAAAATTTAAAACTGATCATAATTTTTTTAATATCACTGTTATGAAACTTTGCTTTCTGCTATTATTCAAAAGGAAATTCACTAAGGCTTCACCCAGGCTGGCCTCCAGTTGGGATTCTTGTGCTCTGAAAGCCTCTGTGCTAGTGTGGGGTCTCCTGCATGGGGGGGCTGCCAATGATGGATCTCTCTAACAGCTTACAAGCTTCTTTGCCAACAAGCTGCTCCTCACTTGGAGCCAGACACAATCCTCAAAACAAACCCCTAAACTACTTCAAACTTTTCAGAATTTTATTCCTTTATCACACCTTAATGACTCATAACTTTTTATATGTCACATCTCAAAAACATTGTTTCTCTAGCATATAAAACATAGAGAAAAAGCCCTGAATTTCAAAGTAATAATAATAATTAAAAAAATATTTCTTCTGTATTGGAGAATTCCCCTCTGCCTCGGTTTACTATTTATAAACCACCAGTCTGGGATTAATTATTATAAATCCTTAAAGCCGAAAAGAAGATTTTAGGCATTTTATTCTACATATAATCTATACCATTATTAAACTGCAGCTCAAATGCACTTTATGTCCTATTTCTGTTGGTCACCTTTTACCATTTCTGCATTTTGCCTATAGTAAATTTTACTCCCTGGGAGAAAGCATTTCTTACTCGTTTCAAAACATCAGACCACCCATCTGATGTGGCAGTGCTCAGTGGGAGCAGTGTCCCCTGCCAAGCACCAGGGACACTCACCAGGCACCCCGTCTCTCATCCAGTAAGCGATGTCTGTTCCCTCTGCATTGTTGTGAACATCCGTGACATTGATGGGCTGCAGCAGAGTCATGATCTCTTTCACGATGTCCCGGGCTTCAGCACTGCCAGTAAAACCCAGTCCAGATGGCTGGAAGGTGCCCTCATCAGACTCCATAACGATATCAAAGTTGGAGATATTTTCCTAAACATGTAAGAAAAGAAAATATTGTGCTGTGATTGTTATTTTAGCTGGCATATATACTGGATTCTAGGTGTCATTGTGAGCATACCACAACAAATTTGTTTAAGAAGCAGAGAAATGCTTCCTGTGAAAATGTGTACACGAGCATAAATGAAGGGAACTATCTTTTCTGTATGGAAATGCTGAATCAGTTCAAGTTACGTTCTGAGGCACCAGTATTCTGTAGGAGCCACAACATGACTGGTCTGCTGTCCCCAAATACTTGCTTTCAGACTTCTGAAGTGCCACATAGAAAGGTAAGTCATCACCACCATACTGCAGTTTTCATTTGCAGCTCTGCCTTTCTTGTCAGACCTGAGACTCCAAAATTCTGTTGCAGTGGAGAGGGTACACAGTCCTGTGGCTTTAAAATTAGAGGCACCCAAAGCCTCCATAGACTGTGTAGAACAGTCTATTTAAAAGCCAGCTTTTATTTTCACATTATTTTCAATATACCATACAGTCAACTCTGATATCAACTGGAGGATTGAAATGCCAAGGTTTTCCCCCAGACCTGAAGGAATAATAGCTATTTTAAGGAAAATTTGTGCTTCCAAGGTAAATCCTCACAGGAAACATGGAAGGTAAGATTTTGTGTACAAGTAGCATAATAACATTTGCTATTAGTGTGTATTTGGAAAAATCCTTTTAGCTAAAAGAACAAAAATAAGCAATTTATTTACTTAGCATATTTGCTCAGATTGCTCAGTTAAAAATGTCTAATTGGAATTAAATACATAGGGATTTTACATAAAGGAAGATCTCATTTTTTTGGATAGGCACATAACTTTTTAAAAACAGTTTATGGTGATGTCAGGCAGAAAAAAGCTATACTTCAGACCATCTTCAATGTGACTAAGTGAACTTACTGCAGGTTTTACTCCTATGCCCAGATCTCATTCCAGAATTTTATGGCTGCCATGGGTTATTTATTACAAGAAAATCATTACAAGGGATATGTCATAGCAGCAACTAACAGATCCATGTCATTATCAGCATACATAAGCCAAGAATTCAGCAAAGAATTCTTTTACATTTTTCTGTATATAAACCCAAATATGTACTACAGGTGGCTGTGAATAATTCACATAAGTTTTCAGAAGTCCTTTATAGAATTTGCCAAGAACTGTTTAACACTTTCCCAAAACTTTTCTCTTTTGAGTGTAACAATTCTAACACAGCAGAGCTATTTACTTTTAACTTAGAAATATATCCAGTAGTTAAAAAATTAAATATAAAATATTTGTATGATAAAGTAACTGTAAATGTTATCATACCTTAAGATAACCAATCTATCCACCCATTTAACTAGTGGAAATCAAAGTGCAAATAACCAATCTTGTCACTTCATTGGCAATCACCATTTTTAGACAGTGAAAAACATCTTCAGTTTGGAAACGATTAAAAGCAAATAATTAGGCTACATGTGGAGTCTAGGCCTATCATCAAATGCTGTCCTGAGGTCATGAGCCTCAACGTGAATCATGATTCACAGACCTTCTGAACATAGTGGGAGAGAAGCAGGCCAAGAAAAGCACACTGCAGGCTAAAAGGGACCAGTGATGCTCCAGTGTCACAGATACAACAGAAAGAATGTCTCAAAATGTAAATCTTCTTTATCATATGCCCAAGGAACAAGACTTAGTATAAGACAACATACATTTCAGTGTGCTGCTGAAATGCCAGTGAAAGCTAACTTAAGTATAGTGAGCCCTGCATAAATACGATTCTATGGTACTCAACCCCTTTGGTTGACTCTCCAAAGCAGGACTTGTGCCCATTTTTAGAGCAGCTGAAATGAGGAGAAGCAGTAAGGCCAGGGGAAGAGACTATTCAGGGCAATGAAATGAGGAGAAGAGTGAGCATGGGAGCAACGGGGATACCTAAAAGAAATCTTGCTTATCACTCAAAACAACAGAATCCCTAAATTCAAGAACTTCCTTCATAAACTGCTACTCTTCAGTTGTGTTTTCTCACATAAACGTTTGCATGTGTTTTTAATATGAAACTGAGTAAACAAACCACCCACAATACATTACACTGTATTGTTGTTCTGTAAGAAAACTATTCAGTTCTGAGAATGTGCTGGAGAGGCACAAAAACAGGACATCCTAGGGAGAGAAACTGACTTCACTGGGGGACAAAAAAGAAACAAGTCACAGCTACTTGAAGTACCATGTGTCCTTGAGGAAGTTTTTTCCGTATTTGGTTCACTAGAAGATAGGATTACTTATAAAACTACTCACCATCGAATTTGAAAGTTGCAGTTTTAAAAAAGGTTAGATCCGTTTCCCCATTCCCATTTTTGTACCTCTACATTGGCACTTCTACTTACACAGAAAGAAATGCTGGAATTTTGTTAAGAAATACTTACACATGCTGGAAAACATGCTTAAAATAGACTGCTTAAAAATAGTGAAGATGCTTTTGCATTGATTTGCCATCAATGATGCAGGAATAACTGCCATTAACAAAGTGGGGTGAGACCACACATTGCCCCTTGACTAACTCAAGGGAACAGCAAACAAACCAGAAATATTTAAAAAAAAAAACCTGCAGGCTCAGCTGTTTCCTTCAGTCCTTCTCCTAGTGAATGTACCATTTAAATAAGCATTTTAAACTCAGTATGTAGTTTTTTTCAGAAAGTAATCTCATTTGCTGCATCTTGGTATTGTGCCACTTCTCTTGCTACGTACCAGAAAATTAAAACTTCTTGGTATAACCTACTGCCTAATTCTCTGAACATTAAAAGAGACTTTTATCCTTTGCATTTTTATGACTTGGTCACAGAGGAGGTCACCTCTCTTTATCATGTCATGTTTAGCTCTTCAACTGCATTTTTAAATGAAACATTACAATAAATACGGCATGGGAAAATTTGTTTTCTATAGCTTGTTATTTTCATTGAGTACACAATTAGGCACAATCCTTGCCAATACTTCTCCTATTTTTAATTTTTTAATTTTAATTCCTTTTATTTCTGTTTTCTCTATAAACAATCTATTTTTATCTCTGCTAAGCAAAACTAAAAATAAAAGTACTTGTCATCTCTAAGGCAAAAACCTGATAACATAAAATCACAGAATCACAAAATGGATAAGGTTGGAAGGGAGCACAGTGGGTCATCTGGTCCAACCTCCCTGCTCAAGCAGGGTCATCCCAGAGCACACGGCACAGGATTGTGTCCAGATGGTTCTTGAACATCTCCAGTGAGGGAGACTCCACAGACTCTCTGGGAAACCTGTTCTGCTGCACCCGCACAAGTAATGAAGTTCTTCCTCATGTTCAGGTGGAACTTCCTGTGCATCAGTTTCTGCCCATTGCCTCTTGTCCTATTGTTGGCACCACTGAGAAAAGCCTGGCTCCATCCTCTTGACACTCTCCCTTCAGATACTGATAAACATTGATGAAGTCCCCTCTCAGTCATGTCTTCTCACCTTATCATCTTTTTCACCCTCTGTTGGACCTGCTCCAGGATTTCCACATCCCTCTTGTACTGAGGAGCCCAGAACTGGAAGCTGTGCTCCAGATGTGGCCTCACTAGGGCTGAGCAGAGGGGCAGGATCACCTCCTTCAACCTGCTGCCAGTGCTCATCCTAGTGCACCCCAGGATACCTTTGGCTTTCTTGGCCCCAAGGGCACACCGCTAGCTCATGGACAGCTTGTTGTTCATCAGGTCCCCCAGGTCCTTCTCCATGAAGCTGTTTTCCAGCAGGTCACCCTCATCCTGAACTGGTGCCTGGGGTGCCCCAGGTGCAGGACCCTGCGTTTCCCTTTGTTGAATTTCAGATGAGTCTTCTCTGCCCATCTCTCCAGCCTGTTGAGGTCCTTCTGAAGGGCTGCACAGCACTCTGGGGTATCGGCCACTCCTCCCAGCTTTGTGTTGTTGGGGAACTTGCTGAGGAGGCCTCTGCCCCTTCATCCAAGTTATTGATGAAAAGTTAAACAATCCTGGGCCCAGTATTGAACCCCAGGGGACACCACCAGTGACAGGCCTCCAACTAGACCCTGTGCCACTGATTACTGTCCCACCCTCTGGGATCTGTCATTTAGCCTGTAATTACAGTAAACTCCTTCCATTAAGAAAACAAACCCTTGTAACCTTGTATGACTGGTACTTCTATTGGTAGGAAATGTTCTTTCTAGGACAGACACTGGCAATCCCAAGCAGGTATACCCTACAGTAGCTACTTATTCAGTCAAATGCCCAATTGTTAATTCTTACCAGATGTTAAACTAGACTCCAACATCTCATGACTAATCCATTGAGTCACTGATGGCAATCCCTCTTACCCAGCTAAAGCAGAGTCATACCTGAAAGTATAATGCAAGAAACAACTACCCTAAAAGCCTTCAGCACTTTGGGGCTGTTTAAAATAGAGTATTACTTGTGCAACAGCTCATCTACTGGTTTTCTTTTTTGTTCCACTGAGAAAAATCACCACTTTACAGGAAAAACACTGAAGTCTGTAATGACAAAGCCCTGTCCTTGACTAATGTTTCATTTGTTCCAGTGATAAAGGACCTCAGTTAATCCGACATTGTGTTTTCAGCTTTCTGTTATTGATTCACACTTAACTTTAAGAAACAACAACACTTGTATTCCAGTATTTGTCTCAGAGCAGTTGGGAAACAAGTACAGCATGGCAACAACCATGTTGTAGAACTCACAGGGAAGTGATGGTCATCCCACTTGTGGTACTAAAAGAAGGTTTAAATCAGCATGCAACTTTGTTAGGCTGGCAACTAAGACTACAAGAAAGACAAAAAAAACCACTGGAAACACCTAAGTGCATGTGACAGCTAGAAAAGAAAAAAGTAAAATAAATAACATCATCAAAGTATTTAATAATATATAAACATGATGTAGTGTAATTTTGAGTTGCTGTTTAGTATTAAGGTAATTTAATGAAGCAAAACAGCATAAATTGAAACTAGAGAAAAAAACCACCACACCAGCTGTTAGGAAGCAGAGATGTGCCAGCATCAAGGCATAATAACCACCAGTCACAAGCGTGATCGTAGCATTTACACTCTTTTTGAATGAAGACAAGGAAAATCGGGAACACTGAGAGTTATTCATTTTTGTAAATTATCCCATCGTTATATGGGAGAAAGGTGATGTAAAGCTGAAGATTAACACAATTTTTGCTAGATGACAAGGTATGAATAAAGCTCATCCTTTTGTTACAAGATAAAATATTCTGCTACATTTTATGGGAAAGCAGTATGTAAAAAAGTGTAAAGATTGAATTGTTTGTTCTGCATGTCAGTTACAAGTTCTGACCTCTGAGAAGCCAAATGACAAAAGTCCCAGTAACTTCAACAGCCCTGAAGCAATTTGATCGTGTACTTATTAGCATTTCACTCAGTAAAAACATACTACTGGCATGTCTTGCCTTGTACAATATTGCAACTGTTTCCTCTAAGATGACTTGTCAGCTCTCACAGAGATGACCATTCAGTATTGTAAGTTCCCCGGGATGATAGAAAAGAAAAAGCAGACAGCTCTGAACATGGCAGCAGGATAAGTAAGGTATGCCTGAAGTCTTGTCTTAGGAGGTTTTGTCTTTGACAAAGGGGCATATCAAAGAGAAGTGCTCTTCCTGGAAAACGTTCCATAACTTTAGACCTTTTACTGCTCAAATACAAAGGTATCAAAACAATGACTATGACTTTGAATGACCATCCCACCACTGTCCTTTTTTTGAAAGGATTTAGATTTTCACTAGAAAATGGGCAACACTGCCAAAATTAAAAATTGTGGTTTACATCTTTCAACCAAAGATGATGTTTACTCTTTCAGGAAGCTAATGAGTATTTCTGCAACTTTCAACCAAAGGTAAGTGAAAACAAATTTGCAAACCTTAGAAATTATCACAGCACATACATAATTTTCTACACCTTGTACAGGTGCAGGGAGTGTGCACTTTCCTACAACTGGACATCCCAATGGACCAAGGACCTATGGTTGGGTGAATCTTCCTGAAGCATGCACTGGAAGCAGCTATCCTCAGAAGATGTCTCAACCAGATTCAGCTGGCAGCTCTGCTATTCACATGAGAGAAAGAGAGGAAAGATGCGCAAAGAAAAGTTTTTCTAACACTAGACGTGTATGAATTTTGTCTACATGGAATGAAGACTAGGCATCCAGGAGATACTCTGTCATGACTGATTTGGGGTCTTCCATGCTTCAGGCAGTATAAGGAATAAACCTGGGTCTGTGTTTTAGCAAAATCTCTCTTTCTCTGCAGCTTTTACAAGGAAGCTGATTCCTAAATACTAAGAATTATGAATTCCTACGGACCTAGAACTGGTGTAAAATATAATTCTATAACTATTCTATCTTTGCTGTGCTTAATACAATCAGTGGAGCTACTGCCTGTTCTGATACCGGAGAATACAGCGCAATTACTTTCTGTAGTTTTGCAAGTGGACATTCGCTCTTTCTGCATTTCTTTCCCTTTGCAACGAAAGGGATCAACAGGACATCAGTGACCTAAAAAGGCAGCAGTAATTTTACATCATTTTTGATTACAGAGAATATTGCCTGAGGACAGTCAAAAGGCTAATGGTCAACACATTTTGCTGGGATAAAAGAATCCCCATTAAAGTCCTCGGTATGTTTGGTTTAAATCAGACACAAATTCATGTCTTACATTTCACCAGAGTACTTGGTACCTCAAGATATAAAGTATTCTGAAAACTATGGTTTTGAGGAGCCAATATTTTCTGTGGAAGAATCATTTCACCTGAAAGTGACAAGATATTTTTTGAATATTTGCTTCTTAGAGAAAGCAACTCATTAGCAAATCACAGTAGAAATCTCATGTGAGCATCAACAAAGAGTACTTAAACTAGTACAAAAGAAATGCCAGCATTTCAGGAAGTCCTGTTTTCATGCAGACACAGTTCAAGCAAAATACCAGATCTTGGTAATTAATACAAAAAAGAAACCATAGTAAACACTGGTGATTGATATTTATCATGTAGGTAAACCTTTACTAAAAAGTTAAAACACTGTATGGCATTTGCACCAGAAATTGAGGTAAGTACTGTAAATATCATTAAGATAGGAATACCAACATGCAGAAATATTTTAAGAATGCCTTCTGTAATGGGGTTTGAATTGAATTCATAACATATTAATGTCTCCGGTGATCACAACTAAGTTACCAAAGTAAATTTGAATGTGGCCTAGGATCTCTTAGTCTTCTAATTATAAAATGTATTTGCTTTCCCAAGAGATTGTACACAATACTTCTATTCCAAAATAAATATTATCTGTCATTCATAGTCCCTTAATTCAGCCAGGTAAATAACTGTAACCTTGTTTCATGGTATACAGACCTTTCACAGAATCTAGTCCAAAGCAATGAAAAAGGATAGACACTTCATTACATGTATTTCTTTCTCCCTTCATGAAGACAGTGTAAGAGTAAACACACAAAAAACCCTGGTTGAGGGCACTCAGGTACCATTGTTAAAGGCTGGAGGAGAATCTGTACTGAAGAGTTGCATCATGAGGCCTTCTAGAATTATGTTCCTTCAGTTCTTCCACTCAACTTGTATAAGAAAGTAGTGTTGCAATATTTCACGATTCTAAAGTTATTTACTGTATCGTTGCACGTAAGCAGCAACTGGGTCGCACAACACTAAGCACTGGAAGAAGACTTCAGATGTCATGTCGAACTCCAAGCTCTGGAGTTAGATTTTCTCTTACATCCTTTAATTTCACTGCTCTTTATCAAGATAAAGAGCTTTAATGTTAAGGAAAATTGACCCTTTTTCTATTCTGGGATTAAATCCAATTATTGGCTAACAGCTAAAAGCAGTGAGCGCTTCAACAGGTATCTTCTTTGGAAGCAAAGGTCCTGGTAATTCCCCTGAGAGGCTTCTACCCCATGGTCAAAGAAAGAGCTCCAGCAGGTGCTCTGCGCTGTCCTAGTGGGAGGCAGGTACCCTTGCACTAATGGAGGCACTGAAACTGCTAGAAGACACAGGGCTTTCAACTCTTGGAAATGGCTTAGAAAAATCATGCAAAGAAAACAGTGGACGAGGACCATGTGATGCTCTCCAGAAAAATATTTGATAAACTGAAAGAATTGCTGTGCGAATAATGTATGTGTCTGTGCTTCACCTGACTTCAGTTGGGCAAATACGCTTTTCCTAAGCACATATTTACTGGATGCTATCAGAAACAGGAGACAGCACTAGTCTAGACAGCCTAGACCACTAGAGCTTTGATTAACACAATATGGCAGCTCTTACACTCTCGTAAAGCTCTGAACAGCTAATATACCCTATCACTAGCTTTAATAATCAGAAATGATAATACTGGGATCTAGAGAAAGACTTAAGCATTATAAATAATGCTATTACACAGGGAGGCGTGTTAATTATTGGCACCATAGTAAAACCACTATACTGCTATCTTAGTTATTTCTGCAGTAACTTATCCACATTCTAGCAGTGACAACCTACAATGATGGATGAGGAAGAAGGACCTGAACTTAAACTGAAAGAAATAATAAATAAGTGACAAAAATAAGAGTATCTGTACTTGTCCAGTGCTATATTGTCTTCATTTCTTCTCCCTTGCCGCACTGCCACTGACATGAGGAGGTATTTTACAATGTCAAGGAAACCTATGTCTGCCTGTGCTGAATTACTGCATTCATATTTCTACTTGTTTGTAGCGAACGAAACTCATAAGTCCAGCTATGTAGATGAGTCATACAGTAGGCTTTCATTTAACAAGGCATCTTTAAATACCACTCTTATTTAACTTGTACTCATTACCATCAGCAAGCAACGTGTGTGCCATACTATCCTAATTGCCAGAAATTTGAGCAAGTAAATCATTAAAAGGTTATTTTTCATGCTAAATTTAATGTACAGTATTAATCAAGTTTATTTCATTGTTATGAGTAATGCAACGTCCTATAATCAAACCGATTTATAATCATGCCAGATCACATGACAGGGGGGAAACAAGAACAACAAACAACAGACGGATGTCATTTCTGCTTAAATTCTCCACGTAAATTACAAACTGTTAAGTCAGACAGAGCTTTCTTTGCAGAGCACAACATCCAGATGGAATCTCACCAGCAGAGCAAGAACTGAGACACGTCTTTGTCTCAACTTTTTTAAAAGCAAAGTAACCAAATATCTTGTAAACAACATCCAGCCTGCTTTATATTTCTCTATTTGATCCTTAGGTCTGCTTTTTGGTATTATTTCTGAATAGAAATTTTTGAGACAACAGTGAAATGAAGCCACTTCGGCAAAAGAAGAGACATGCATGAGACGATTTCATGTGTTGCTGACATCACCACTATAGATAGGATGGATCTTATTATCTTATCTTATCCAACATGGAAATCTACAGAGGTAAATCTTCAGATACATTTCTGATGAGTGGTGTGCATTAGGCACAGAGCATCCTTCCAGCTCCTCCAAAATGAACTTCTGTACATAAGAAGCATCTCTTTCATATGCTAACTATTCCAGAATATTTTATTCTAGTTTAATCCTGCTGAATATCAGAGTACCAGTGGTAAATTCAGAGTCGTTAACATATACTAAACTGCAACCTGTCACCTCCCTGAAGCTGAGAAAGCAAGCTCTTGGGTACCTCTTCCAAATAAAGGACAGAGCTGAGTTACCCCTATAATGTGGAGATACAAGGAGGTACAACATTATATATGGGTAGTTAAATATACTTCTTAGAAATATTAAACTAGTGAGTGGGAAATATTTAATTGTTCATCAGTTAGCCAGAAAACTCTAAGTTCTCTAAACTTATCTCTGACAACTCTATTGCAGGTGAAAGTTGATCTAATTTGGTTGATCACAATGAATTTGATTCAAGTGAGGTTTCAATTTATTTGTTCTGATAAGTTGCTTAGCATTAAAAATATGCTCTTAAGAACTGCTTGTAAGTCTGCTTTCATATTGTTGTAGAGCAGGCAACTTCCCAGGCACATTTGCACTCACCTTGTCTCTGCCTTGGATGTATTAACCATTGTTGAGAATTATACTACTTAGGGAAAAGAATAAAAGATAACTACTTTAGAATAGTTATACAGGTAGAGCATAATTTTTCTGTGGAAAAAAAAAACCCAAACACACACATATTCCAAAGACTTATCTCCAAAAGAGTTTTTGCAACTGCCCTTTATCTCATGATGTACTTTGAAATGGAAGTTGTTGGCAGGAGAGACAGATGTAATATTTTTATCCTCATGGCCATAAGTCATAGAGTTTGTGTGTTCTTTGCATCACCAGAAATCACCCTTTTAGGATGTTCCAGGTCCCACAAAACTAGCAATTGGCAAAGTGCATTATAGATTACACACTATCAAGATAAGATAGCAAATATTTTTCTTTGTATTATTTTATGTTTTACATTGCAAAATATTATGGGAAAATGCAAATGGAAAAATGCAATGAAGCAGAAATATATAAAGCAAACAGAATTTATTTATATTGCAAACATATGTGGACTATTCATCATTCATTCTCAGAAGGTTAGCTATGTTTGAAAGCTATGGCAGTATCACCATGAAATAACTGTTTCAGAACACTTTTGTGACAGAGTATCTTAGGTCAAGCGGAACACGCACGTGTGGTTGCATCACTTACTGTTAAATGTAAAATTGGGTTTACATTTATGATTAAACCCAGAAAATATACTTTCAGGCAGAACTGCAATCACTGGTTAGATATTAAGCTGAACATTTCGACAAAAATAGTATTCAAGTCACAAGACTGGGGAGAAAAGTGCTGTCAAGAAAATAATGAAAAGACATATTTACCTTGTGCAACTGATAGTATTGCTTGGCACCTATTCCTCCTTGCTCTTCTCCTGTCCATAGCACCAAGCGCAGTGTCCTTTTTGGACGAAGTCCTAAAACACAGTTTTTAATATTGTTTTTAATATTCAATATGGATATATTTGAGTATCTTTTGCATTCATCTCCAGCCACCAACTGGATGAAAAGCCTGTGTTTCCACAAACCAAACACAACCTACATCAAGTGTAGGGTTTTCTGCCTAGAATACCTTTTTCTTGTTTAGGGAGGAAGACTGGGGTGCAGGAGAAAGCCCATATGAGGAAGAAATGGGCAGCTGTGGTGCTGCTACCAGTTGCAGTAGCACAAGAGAAGTACATTTCAGGGACATACTGAAAGTGCCTGAAAACCACACCAGAAAGTAACTACCTTGATAGATTTCTGAAACACATGCTTCTGTCATTGTGGTGGTTTGCCATAAGTAATGCACATCCACTTGTAGCAGATCCAAATCAAATTTTCATGAAAACTACCATTGCTTTGTCATGGGTAATTTATTACAATTAATTGAAAATGAGCTGCTGGATTTTTATGAGAAATGTTTATCAATTTCAAGAACTGAGGGGCTATGTAATATTACTGTGCTTTTTATCAGAGAAATTAAAAGCAGCAATCTGTACTTTGGAATCTGAAATAGAGTCAGCTGCTAAATGTATGCACAATTTTCTGAAACAAGGTGCACATGAAGCCATTTTCTATTTTGCTATGGGAGCTCAATCAGAAAGATAAGTTCTCAGATAAATTTTGAAACCATTTTTGCCATGGCAGAACTGATCAGATAGAAGTTGCTGTCCTCTGTTTATTTTACTGTTTCTATTCATAAATGAATACAATGAGAGAAACCTGAGAGCATGGAAGAGCAAACAGATAAAGAAAAAACTGTTCTCTGTGCAGTGGAATGCTAATTATGTTAGAGAAAAAAATAAAGAAAAAATATGAGGGGATTATCACAAGTGATAAGCATAAAGTACCACACACACTTTTGTGCTGAGGACAAATAATATCAGTATCACTGTCAAAACTTATTTCATTTCCTAACTGAAATGGATGAAGACTGCCAACAGACTTGACCTTCATTAATTTTTTTCTTTCGACACAATGAATATGATCTGAAGATTTCTTTCTCGAAATGGCATGCTAGCAATCCTCAGAACTGAAGACAGAATATAGAAGGAATACCCCAAATCTGAATATAAGATCTTGGATTTTCCAATATTTTACAATGTAGTGCAAACAAGCGGTTTAAAGGTGTATTTTCTGAATGTTGATCTGCTGACTGTAAACAGAAAGGTTGTCAAACTTCATTACTTTAAAGACAACCACCTACACACCTCCCAGTGGATTCCCTGTTCTCCTAAATCACAACAGTAATGGATTAGCCTCCTTTGCTTTTCAAATTAGTCAGATGGCCTATGAGGTAAAATTGAGATAATAAAATAGCTATTGATTTGAAGTCAGAAAGATTTAAGCCCAAAATAACCCCAAATGTGTCAGCAGCTTGGTTAGAAGAGGTGGCTGTAAAAAAGAAAAAGTGCTGCTATAAAACACAGAGGCTAGTGCTGCAGTACGGTTCCAGTGGCACTGCAGTTTAAGTGGAAAAAGGAGGTTTATTTGTCATACCACAAAATGCAAAGTGAAGTCCAATCTCCAGCTCACCACACCCAGCCTGTGAGAACAGCTTTGGCAGGAAATGCTTAAGACAGGATTATTGTCTTCTGCCTCCTCCCAGGCAAAAATCAAGCTGCTTTTGCCTGCCACTGCTGCCCTAAGGGGGACTTTGGCAAGTGATCAGGGGGTCCTCATGGCTGGCTCAGGTGGGCTGTAACCCCAGCTCCTGCTCTCCAGGAGCTTGAGATATCTCAGCTCACTTGTGGAGAAGATATTTGAGATTCTTACGGCCCCCTCCTCACCCATCACTGCATCTGTCCACTGAAGCTGGGGAAACAAAAAAGCCCTGCTGAGCTTTGGTCTTTACAGTCTGGGAGGTGGTGTATCAGCTATTCACATCTCACAGATTCCTGTCGGCAAACTCATTTGTGTGTTCTACTGAAGTTAAACGGGCAACTTAAAAAAAATAAAAATATATAAGCTATGGAGGCAGTTATTTTAAATACAAACAAAGTCTACAGAGGAAAATTTAATTTCCTCATTATCTTATTCTGAAAGCCATAAGTATTTATATACCTGTTATTAAAAATAGAGCTAATCTGACCAAAGAACAGCAAACAAATCCAGTATTCAGAAGAAAAATTGCTAAGAATATTCTCAATGCATGTTTTCATTAGAAAAATAATGAAGTACTGTATTCAAGTTAGAAAAGTTTTTACAAGTAAGTTTAACCACTTTGGTTTGCTTCTTAAAAACTACTGGTTCCTAAGCAAGGTATCATCTTCACAAAATCAGAAGTCTTTCAGATCACAGCCCAAATATGTATTGAAAAGACACGATAAAATAGCAACTGGGCTAGAAAACTATGTTTTATGATGGGTGTAGTGTACAGAGGGGTAGGTAGACAATTTTAAAATGAAAGAAAACTCTTACACAGATAAAATGGTGCCTCTTTCCTTGTTATCTGAATAAATGACTTAGTATATAGTATTAAAAACATAGAGGACATCAGAAGAAAAAACCTACAGATGAATTTCCAAATCTCCAATGTTTTAGAAAAATGTATTAGCTTTTTTTTCCCCCTTCTACCTTACCCTTAAATGGGAAATAAAATCATAGTTTACCACAAAGGTGCATTTTGCTGATCAGCCTCTCTATTCTTATGGTTTATCTCAAGCATAAAAAAGATACTATGGGCATGTGGACTCCTAAGCTAAGGAATGCAATAAAAACATTGATATGGTCAATCTATGACTAAGGATACATCTGTAGCAAGCACAGCAGGACACTGGCTCTATTGTACTCCCTCTGTGCTGGAGTGGCTGCTATCCTTTCCTTCTCCTTGGGTACCACAAACACTTCAGTCATACCAATGTGCACGTCTTATTGACTCTATTTTCTGTTTCTTTTAAATGATCATAGATTGCTCACATTTGTAGATATCAGCAGCAAGACCTGAATTTTATGTCCTACATGTCTTGCTCATACTTGATAGAATTGAGACACTCCCACACAGCAAAACTGAAAGGTATTGTTTGGTACATGTAGAGACAAATCATAATGGCCTGTCACATGTAAAGCAAAAAAATAAACCCACTTCACTCTCAAGACAGCACACAAGTCAGGAAGGAGAACTTGAATCATCTTTTTTTAATCAAAATAGAGATCAGTACTATAAACACAAAATTTCCTTCAGTAACTATTTTCCCACTTTATAAACATAAATCCTTACTGATGAGAAGGATGACAAAGATAAAGTATTTTCTAAGAAAATGGTGTGTAGGCAGCTAACAGGCTTCTTCAATGTCATTTTAAGACTGACCAGCTTACAAAAACATAAAAAGTATTCCACCTGTGTGAAAACAGATATTTTCCCTCTAAGTCAAAGCACTGGGATCACACACAAGCAAATCAAATAACTGTTCAGCTTATATGAGGCATATAAGCAAACTGATACTGGATGTGAGTAGATTAACAGGTGTAAAGGTTTAACCTCAGCTGGCAGCCAAGCCCCTCACAGCCTTTGCTCACTCCCCCACCAGTGGGACAAGGGAGAAAATCGGAAGGATAAAAGCTAAAAAACTCACGTGTTGAGATAAAGACAGCTTAATAGGGAAAGCAAAAGCTGTACACACAAGCAAAGGGAAACAAGGAAGTAATGCATTCCCAAGACCCTGCATAAATGGCCTAGAAAAGCCTTGATCTGAGCATAAAGCACAGTAAGTTGCACTTAATAATTCTGCCCCTCTACTTCCCCTGGTGAGACCCCACCTGGAGTACGGCATCCAGCTCTGAAGTCTTCAGCACAGGGAAGACATGGATGTGTTTAAGCAGGTCCAGGGGAGGGTCACAAAAATGATCAGATGGATGGAACTTCTCTCCTATGAGGAAAGGCTGAGACAAGAGAAGGCTCCAGGGAGACCTTACAGGAGCCTTTCAGTAACTGAAAGGAGTCAGTAAGAAAGATAGGGACAGACTTTTTTGTCAGGGCCTGTATCACTAAGGACAAGGAGCAATGGTTTTAAACTAAAAGAGGGTAGATTCAGATTAGATCTAAGGAAGATGTTTTTTACAATGAGGGTGGTGAAACACTGTCACAGGTTGCCCAGAGAGGTTGTGGATGCCCCATCCCTGGAGAAATTCAAGGTCAGATGGGACAGGGCCCTGAGCAACCTGATCGAGTTTAATCAGTTCCTGCTCATTGCAGGAGGGTTGGGCTAAGTGACCTTTAAAGATGCTTTTCAACCCAAACTATTCTCTGTGTTCTCTTGCTTCTAATACTGCCTAAGTCACTAATGTATTTGCTTTAGGAGCTACTAGGGAGAGGTATATACAGATATATCATCCTGAAGTATTGTCCTCTGCTGCACTGAACATAGATGAGCTATGGCCTTTCCTGCATTGTTACCCTGTGGCTTGGAATTTCTTTAAAAGGCATTTATATAAAAAATATTTATAAGTTTTTATTCAAAAATATTTTTAAGTATTTATACAAAAACCAAATATTTGTAAGTATTTATACAAATTACTCTTGCACTCCCTATCTTTTTCAAGTTTGCAGCTGATTAGACATAAGAGATTTACTGGGTGCCATCAGTTGGGATATTTCTATCATGCAGGCACTTCTCATAAAATACCTGGAATTTCCAAAATTTGTGCCACAGCATAAGATAAAACCAGTACTCCGTATTTTGCTAAAGAAGATAAGAACTCATCATCAAAAACAGTGGTGCAATCTGCTATTACCTGATTTATGTATCCTGTGGTATGGGCAAGCAAGAGAAGGGCTCTTAACCCTAGCAAGCTGTTTCCCTACCTAATTGCAAAGAATATACATACAGAAATAAACTGTAATCAATAGGATGATAGTAATTACACAGTTAATTGAAGATGTCCAGATTTTTCCTCTGAAGACCAAGAAGCCTCCATTCTAAACCAGAAGTACTTTGGCTTTCATTCTGTTGTTAGAAATACAGCCCTCTATGGTTCAGACAATTGATCTCACTGCTTGTGCAGAAAAGTGCCTGTATACTCATTTATTTAAGAAGAAATTTGTTTTTTTTATTGAGTGACAAATGATTTCACAGAGAAAATCACAGAATCATAGAATGGCTTGGGTTGGAAGGGACCTTGGACATCATCTAGTTCCAACACTTCACTAGGTCAGGTTGCTCAGAGCTCCATCCAACCTGACCTTAAAGAGTTGCAGAGATGGGGCATCTGCAATTTCTCTGTGCAACCTTTGCCAGTGCCTCACCACCCTCACAGTACGAAAGTCCTTCCAAATATCTAATCTAAACCCACTCTCTTTAAGTTTGAAGCCATTGTCCCTTGTCCTGCTCTTCTAAACAGACTCTCCTCATCTTTCTTGTAGGCCTCCTTCAGGTACTGGGAGGCCACAATCAGGTCATCCCTAAGCCTTCTCTTCTCCAGGCTGAACAACTGCAATTCTCACAGCCTTTCCTCACAGGAGAGGTTCTCTATCCTTGTAATTATCTTTGTGACCCTCCTCTGCACTCACCTCAGCGGGTCCACATCCTTCTTATGTTGGGGTCCTCAGAGCTGGAAGCAGTGCTACAGGTGGGGTCTCACCAGAACGGAGAAGAGGGGCAGAATCCCCTCCCTCACCCTGCTGCCCATGCTGTTTTGGATGCAGACCAGGACATGTTTGGCTTTCTGGGGTGCTAGTGCACATTGCCAGGTCAAGTACACCCTCTCACCAATCAGCACCCTCAAGTCCTTCTTCGTAGAACATCAAAGTTAAAGGCTTCAAAAAACAAGGCAAAGAACAGCTGAAAAAAATCCTTTCAGTACTACTTAAACCTTGATTATAACATATTTCTAATTCTCTAGTGAAGCTCAAATTAGACGTGGGAAATAGCTTTTGGTTTGGGAAACTGCCATTCTTTTCTTCTTAAATCAGTCTAATGCAGTGCAATCTCCTTGATTTTTGTGTGTTGATAGCTTATTTTTGCGGCACTGAGGACAAAGGACTGCAAAAAATAGCACTAGGAAGCAAGTAAACCTCTCAGTCTCGAAGATCTGCAATAAAGAGAGATGAGGTCTGGAGGAGAAGAGATGCAGCGCTGCAGGAAGAAGACAGAAAATGGTCAGGTCTGGGGCTGGAGAGGGGGAAATGAAAGTGGAGTGATGAGCCAAGCCAGATACTGCAGCTCAGTCTCACCTGGGGCTGTCAGCTTGCTCAGAAACATGTTTTGGGGGTTGAGAGGACATGACTCTGCCCCTGGCACAGACTGTGAGCAGCTGTTTGGACAGGACCTTCAAAGAGGGCACAGGCGGACAGCAGTGCCCAGTGAGCCAGTCTAGGGAAGGGCTGGGTTTGCAGAGCACCAGCAGCCTTGACAGCAGTGCAGCAAGACGCTGAGATTATGCAAGCAATTTTCTTTTCCTGTTTTTAGGGAGGCTGATGATCTTATGACAGAAGGGCAGATTTACGGAAGAGTGGAGAAGGGAAATGTGGGAGGTTTTAGATAGATTTATTTTTAAAAAGCAATGCAATATCCAAGAGGAAATGTCAAGGAAGAAGCTGGGTATACAAGACCGGAGGGGAAATCTGTGAATGATTTGCAAGTCTAGTAACTAAAAATAACATGGATTAAGCCTTTTGACTGGGGAGGTGAGGGGGAGAAGAGGGAAGCCAACCCTGGTGCTGTGGGCTGCAAGTCAGGCAGCAAGAGTGCCAGAGGGAGGGTTTCTCTGTGGACACCTTCCTGCCACCTGGCAGCACAGCTCAGGGGCACTTCAGTTGAGAAGTACTGCCTAATGTGCTCATCTGCACGTGGGGTTTTAAATGAAGAACTGGTTCTTGTAGTGTCGTGAAGCCATTACAAGTCATGTGTACCAAAAAAAAAGGAAAAAAAAATGGAGAAGGAAAGGAAACACAATACTTGCCTGTGTAAAACAGCAAAGCACAGAGTCAGCAGAGAACTCCTCTACCCCATGCCCTACTCTGGTCCTGTCAATGTGTTCTCCAAGTCTCACAAAAGGAGTAAGACACTGTCCACCTTTAAAACACATCTTATTCCTCTTTAGGAACACATCATTCCCTAGTGGTATTTGTGATCTCATCAAACTGTGGAGCAGAAAAGGCACTCCCACACTCTCTGGGATTACAAATATCAGACATGGTTAGAACATAATGAGTGGTGGGTCTGTATTCTGCCTCTGCTGCCCTGCTCTTTGGATTAGAAAAAACAAATCTGTTAGGCTATTCTGAGAGCTGATGAGTCAGAAAATGCAGCAGGCACACTTCTGTCTCCCTATTGAAAATTGATACCCTAAAAAAAATGACAGTAAGGACAAGATGCACCTTACTTTATTTGGGAAGGATTTCAGCACTTCACCATGTCAACCATGTTAGAGATACAAAAAAACCCCAATAACACACAACAGCTACTACTGCCAGGTTTTTAAGACTTTTATAGATAATCAAAGCTCAGATTTCTTCTCGAATTTTCTAGGTAAATTAAAGCTTGCAGAGAAGCAGCAATCTACAAGACAGAGGGCAAAATTGCTATGGAGGACTGTATATCCCCATTTACCACCAGATTAGCAAATTTTTATGCTTGCAGCCACCCCTCTGCTATATCAACACAGTATGAAAACTGAAGATTTAAGTACTTGCCAAATATGCATTCAACCAAATGTTAAAATGAAGGAGTAAATGCATTTGTAGTGTAACAGCATATGCAGGTATTTCATACCAAGTAGATTTAATAGAATTGAAAACGTGAAGGTCAGAATAAAATACCTAGCTTTGGGAAAGTGAAAAGAATGTAAGAACAAGAAGTTAATATCAGGCATATTTGATTAAAGAAAAAAACCAGCAACCATAAAATTAGTCATTTAATTATGTTTCACAACATATCTCCTAGACAGCAAACAACTACATCACCACGAGAAATTCAGAAAAATGTTTAACAAATATTTTGCAAGCATGTTAAAATTGCATTTATATGACTTCAATTAAACTAGCAGAAAAGGAATTACTCCAGTGATCATATTTTCAATAAAACATATCTTTAATCCTCATATATTAGCCAGTGAATTTGGACTGGAGAAATGTAACTTCATACAAAGACTACAGTGAACTGTATAAAAATCTGTCTAATGGTTTTCCAGTCGCATTAGTCATGGGCATAATGCAGATGAGAGTTACAATTTCAATTTTAAGTAAGTTTTAAGGGGGAAAAACTGTCTAATCAACTCCTTATGAGTTACATAAATAGTAACTCAGATGGTACCTTAAAATTCTTTCATGCATTCTTTTAAAAACGTTTCTGTAGTTTTCTGTGTCTTTTTCCAAGGAAACAGAAATTTGGTTGTGCCAGATCCATGTCTACATCTATAGGAAAGCTGACTTATGAAACCGCAGTTCAGCTTAATGCTGGCAAAGAGACAAAGAGAGGAAATGGCACATATCATCTATCACCATACATTTCTCCCTTTTTCACATTTCATCATTGTCTAGGAATGCAGGAAAGCTGTGTAAAAGGTGTGATGACTGGGATTAGATTTTGTCAACAATCCTTATTCCTTCATCAAGCTACTCTAGCAGCAATGGCATCACCATCCTACCCTGGATGTGAAGGAGGAAAACGTCCCCTGTTCATCTACTTGACTGCTGGTATTCACTGGCTCTGGCAGCTCCCCATAGCAAGTATTTTCTAACATGAAAGAATAGGACTCTCAGAAGCACTCTGAGGCACAGTCCAAGCAGGAGACTTCCTGGTCCAAGGCAGCACGCAGACATGACCAACATGGGCTCAGGGCACAACACAACAGCACAAGCAGGGAACTGTTTACTCTGTATTATAACCCACCACTGCAGTGGTCTTTGGAGTGTAGCCTTTCCTGGAGTCTGTACTGGCTACTTCAGCAGAAGCAGGAGTTCAGATAGCATTAACTGGCAACACCTTACACTGGCTGCAGTTCAAGCAATTGAAAGGAAAGATGACAAGTTTGTAATTTGACAAATTCACAGCTCAGCCATTGACTTCTGAAGACGTCCCCAGATTGAGCAGTAGCTCATGGACAGGTATGCACCTCTGGGATTGGCAGGGCACCAAGAGCTGACTAGCAATGAAGCAAGAGAGACCCGAACACAGCCAGGAAAAGGTAGAAAACGTATTTCTCAACAAAGAAAGAGAGCTTGTGGGCAAATGTTGCTGAAAGAAACCTGGGATGTGAACACAGAACCTACTGACTGTTTGACTCCTCCTGTGCTAGCAGAGATGGGATTCTGAAAACAAACTAGACTGTAGAGTCAAGTAACAGTCTCCATCAGTTTCTATTCTCAACAGGAAAAAAAATTTGATTCCAGATGTTTTAATTAAAAAGAGACATAACAGTTATCACTTCTGAATTTTTTCAAATGAAAGCAGTGAAATTCATCCATCAAAATCAACTGGATTTCTAACTTCAGTAGGCTCCCTACTACTATTAGGAGACTTAAAATACTATGTTTGGAAACCTGACACTGCCATACAACCACCTTCTAAACACCTTTCTCTATTATTGTCATTATTCAGTTCCTTCAAGCTCCCTTTAGGGATGAAAATTCCACATTTCCAGCACTAGAGTGTGACGTGGCTTTGGCAGGGCAGGAGGAGGGGAGAACACCTGTGGCCTCAGCTGGGAAATGCCCCTCAGCCAAGCAGCGTGGGAACACAGCTGGATTAGGAGCAAAGAGGCAGCACTGGCTAAAGCTCTGAAACCATTGGATACTCTGAAACACTGGATACACTAGCTGCTTCTTGCTCAAATACACTGTACACAAGTCTGACTCTAGAGCAAGGAGAGCTACAGGCTTGAAATGTTGGGAAAGGAGCACAAATATCTCCTTCACAGAAACTGACAACCAACATCCAAAGCAGGACCAACTCCTGCAAACTGTCCAACCAAGGACAAAATATGGCAGCAAAATAAATTTATGGTGATGTTCTATGTGTAGCTGCTTAGCTAGTCTTTCATCTCACCTGGAAAAGCAGCTTCTTTTATAAACCTTGTGTGAGAGAGGGACATGAGAAGCTATGTTTCAAATGACACCAGACACTGGACCAACACAAAAATGCTGAGGCAAATGGCATTGGCCAGCTCCAGAAATGTTCTTTTTTGCACATAAACTAACAAACACAAAATTTTAGAATTATAAATGCAACCTGAAAACAAGCTGGGTCTGAGACTTCTAGACTGTAATTAGCAACACAGCTATTGTTCTATAAAACTAGAAAACTGCAATTTGCTTGAGTGCTATCTCTCTTACAGCTTCCAAAGGCCCTCATCATATCACATTACAGTTCATGCAACACCCCGTGGATTCTCTCAGCTTAAAGATGGGAACCCATTAGCCTTTCCTCTCTAAATCACCTCCAGTGTCTTCCCATAATCTCTTAATTACCCCAAATAATGCTTTCAACACTGCCATAGAGATATTTACTATCACACAGAGCTTGCACACAGATTAAAAGGAAAGAGACTGGTGATTACCACAATGCTACATGTGTTCTGGTAACCAGGTGTTTCCCGTCCTAAGAAAAGGATAAAAGCGCCTTCTTCCTGCCTCTCCTCAGGTGGAACATAAATGCACTTACCCATCTCTCTCCAGTCACCCATTTGACAAGAGTATATCAGAACTTCCTATTCTAAATATTTTTATGCCTCTATCAAATTCAGTAAAAATAGATCAAAAGATTAAAACCTGCAGAGGGCTGGACAGGGCAGCAGCTGCCAGACATCACGGATAGCAAACTGCACATTGCACAAGTTTACTGACATGGACATGCTGCCTGCAGTTATGAAGGGTAATTTCTTAAGCATCAGAAATCCTCAGCTAATCGCAACAGCTTTGGCTTCCCTGAAGGGAGGGGAGTTTTCCACTTCAGACCAGTTCACAAACTGCCTCAGCAACTCTAAAAAAAGGAAATGTTCATGTTTCTTCACAAAAACAACTTCTGCGGAAACATTTCCAGTTCTTCCTTTTTAAAGCACGTCTGCCATGAAGCAGCTTGCCACAGATCTTGCCTACCAGTGGTATATATAAGCTTCAAGAAGTTAATTAATATTTTTCTTTCCTCTGTGCTTCATTGAACTTCATTACTGACTGTGATAAAAGACCCCTTTGAACACCAACAGTTAGTATGGCCATCAGTGAATTTTTCTGAGATTAGCTACCAGCAAAGCAAGCAGCCATGAGTGTATAGTTGATACAGAGATTTTGATGTGGATGCACTAAGGAAAATGCTTCTTTTTGCTCCAGTCAGGAGATGTCCACAACCAGTGTGGGTACCAACAGGTGCACAAGCTGGTGTTGACATTTAACTATATTTTGCTGAAGGGGATGTTTTGAGAGTGAAATTGCACCTGCACAGAAAACATAGCAAGATTCACCTTGTTGAAGTGTAATCTAGAAGTCGACATTTGCTCTGGATTTGCTGCCTGTGCTTCCTCCCTGAAGAAGGAGGAGAGGGAATGACACCACTAGCAGGTACCCCCTTTCCATCATCCCACTGTGGAAGACGAGCAGAGAGATATTACATCTATTAGAAGCAAAGTATTCAGACAGACTGAAACTTTCTACTTGTTAGCTCTTCTGCTTTCCAGAGCTAACTGAACAGTCATAGCTTTAAACAGTGTTCAAAAACTACAGCAGCTCACAATCGGCCCTATGTTTTTAAGGTACTACTCTTTTGAAATGTATACATGGTATTTTACATCAATTAACTGTTTTTATTCCACTCTCTGGTAATATAATACGTAACAGTTTCAGTTCAGTCCGACTTTCATGTAGCTGCCTTTCTCTCAAAAAGAAACAAGATTCATATGAAGTCAAAATGGAAATGGAAAAAAAAATGCTACCAAATGTTTGACGTTTTGAAGACTATGTAAAACTACTTCAGATTGTGCTTACTGGTATGTGTCCTCGTAAGGAACGTGTAACTATTATGGAGTCTGAAAAGCTAAAAAACTCAAAAGCAAAACAAAACAGAAAGAAAAAAAATTACCAATGCAGAAATTGCCACCTCAATTGAAAAAATAAAATCTAACACTGAAGATTCAGCAAATATGAGGAGGTATAAAGGCCAACACATTAAGTAACTGATTTACTTACAAATAAAAGCAAAAACTATTAAAAATCTTACTTGAGGCAAGAAAACAAACTATATTGCTTAAAATAAAATCTTACCTTCTTAAACCATTATTGTAATGATTTTTTAATTAATTTCATGTATTTGGTCCTAAGCCAATAGTTATTAAATGGTTTTGGGAGGAAGTTATGTTGAAAGTATGGAATTGCATTTAAACTATAATAATTTTTCAAGTATTACGTGAAGTTGTCAAAATCCAAATTAAAAGGCATAATTTGTGTCTTGTCCCTAAGCCATGTCCAAGGGTCACAGTGATATTATGATGAAAATCTATCAGACTATCACTGAAAAAACCTGCTTCAATAGTGTAGTAGTATTTTGCTTTCATTAACCCAAAAGATCATGGCAGAAGTACTGCCATTATCTCTTACTACACAATATAAACTTCATATTCTAGAAATCATATTTCAGAATGCTCATTTCAGCTTGAGGATCATATCACCACAGCTCTCAGATCAGCTATAGTCTGGTAAATGCAGACATGGTTTTTATGGCTACACAATGCACCACGGCTTTAAGACTCCCTGGACACAGTAAAACATTTCTACACATGCATAGAGCCAACTGAGTTGGCCAACTTCATTCCAAATGTATTTGGTGGACTAGTCTGAGACTAAATTTATTAGGGTCCAAAAGGATATCAAACAAAGTCTCCTGTCTTGGTTTGAAAGACAGGTGTCTGTTAAGGAAGACAGGAGCCTCCCTTGGAATGGAAAATGCAACCCCCTTCCCTCCAAATGATTATAATTTTGAAATTAAGGGGCTCTCAGGCACAGATATGGGGAATAGGAATAACAGTTCTTTACTAATAGAGAGAGGGAGAGGGAGAGGGAGA
>VZTE01002838.1:439359-451378 GCA_013397775.1 Eulacestoma nigropectus | reverse complement strand
GGGCAGCCGATCCCGGTGCCCAGCCGGACCCTCGGGAACAGCAGGCTGGAACGGCAGGGACGAACACACAAAATCCCGGGTGGTAGGCGAGATGTATCAAACTCCGGAGCTGCAGCGGGAGCCCCGGGAGGTCTCGGCAGGCAGGGGGTGCTGGGCTACAGTGCAGCGAAGGGTCGGAGCAGCGGCAAAGGAACGGCAGCCGTGGCCCGGCTCCCAGCAGGGCAGGGAAAGGCGGGCTTGGGATCCCGGGGCCCCCTGAGGCGCTCGAGCAGATGGGTAGAAGGAAGGCGGCAGAAAGCCTGTAGTAGTGACGAATTCTCTCCACAACGACAGCAACTCCTCTCGCCTTCTAATGCCGGCAGAACAAGAGCCCTGGGAGCCCCACCCAACCCCTTTTATACAGTTCAAATCTCGCAACCTCTCTGCCCTACACGAGAAAACCTCAGGTGAAAGAGGCTGGCCAGCTGGACTCCTCCCCCTGGGGCCAGGTCTTTTGTCCCTTTGGCAGCTTGTATGGGAAAAAATTCTTCGAGAGAAAAAGAAAACAAAAGGAGAACTCCTAAAAGCCCAACATCTCCACAGTTCAAAACACAATGCTCATTCAAAATACAATCTGTGGAATTGATTTTAAATAAAAGTCATTAATTTGTTTCTCCACATCTTTTTATTTTACTGTCCTTTTTTTTTTTTTTTGGGTCAGATTTTATATGTGTAAGATACAAAATCTGCATTAACCAATCTGCTGTGGAGGCCAATTTGTGAAACGCCCTAAGCCCCCTGGCTATCTACAGATATGAAGACCCAGAAGTCCTCTCCCAGCCTTATGTTCCTGCAGAACACTGGTTCAACAAGAACAGAACACAACAGCTGCCCAGAACAGAGGGCACCAGCAAAGGCTCCAGCATTTCCCAGCTGAGAGAACAGCATTTCACCACAGGTCGCACAGCAAACACACAGGCTACTACCAGGGAAATCAAATATTTGAACAAGAAGAAAGTGATGCATTTCAGTCATGCATGAAGAAAAACCCAGTGAATAAGAATTATACAATGCCTACATTGAACTTGCCCTTAAGAAACACAGAACAGTTTATTCTGAATGGAATAGAGTACCAAACACAGCAGAATAACTTTTTTTTCCTTGAAGATGGAGGAAACATAGAGAATTTTCCAAGCATCATAAAAAAAAAGATTAAAAAACACTAAAAGAAGGAGTAGACTTGGATTCTCCATAGAAAAATCCTATTTAGTTTGCTTTTAAAAGACCAAAAATTTAAACAGACACACTTTGTTTTAGTTACAGACTGATAATCCAATCATTCCAAGGCTGGGAAAAGGAAAGATTAGAGGTACTAACAATGCAAAATAAAGGAATAGGAACTCACAGGGATGTCTGATGTTCATGACTGCAGTACGTGAGCAGCTAATCACATAACAGAACTTGTCTACAAAGAGCTCTTCCAGAAAGACTGAGATTGCTGAAGTGTACAAATCCTTCTGCTGGGAAGCAGGGAGAGATGGTTTATTATTTAAAGGCTGCCAGGGCTAAGAGCAGGAGCAGCAGCTGATTTTAGTTTCTAACGAATACATTGGGCATTCCTCTTGACCACAGGTTACATTTGTGGAAAAAGGGAATAAGGAGAAAAAAATAGATTCCATCTGATGAAGGGGGAAAAGCATCCTTGGATATCAACTCAACAATCTAAGAAGTCTGTTTGGAACTAGTTTTGAGGCATACAGTGACAAAATGAATATTTGTGCTCAGAGACGTGGATAAAATATAAAATCCAGTTTAGACATCACACAAAATGTACTTCAAATGTAATGCATTAAAAATATTTTTAAATTAAAGATTTACCCAGATCCTTAATGAGTGATAATGCTTCCCATGATATAAATGCTCCACCACCATCATCCATAGCTCCCTGCCCAACGTCCCAGCTGTCCAGATGTCCACTGACCAATACAACCTAGAAAAGCAGTTATGAGAAAATATATCTCCATGAAAACACTGAATCAGAAAATTCTGTTTAGCATTTAAGCATTTTAATGATTTTGTCATAAAGTTGGCATTTTAGTTTAGAACGGGAGGAAAGAAATTAAACGAAAAGATTATTCTCTAGTTGCTGAATATTAATCTGAGATTCTACTACTTAAACCACTGCCTAAATGAATCTAGATAAGCTGTGAGAAATGTTTAAATGAAAGGTTTTATCTTGCACATTATGAAAGTGCATACTTTCCGGAGATGCAGGACTATTACACTGCTGACTGGTGAAATTTTCTTTCATATTCCATCTGTTTAAGCCCTTAGGCATGAAATTTGATTAATCCTATTTTTGGGTGCATAAGAAAAAAATATGAACTTAGACTGAAGCATTCCCAGAGGTTTTTGTTTTATTATATATCTATGGTACTTGTCACAGAGGACCTCTAATTTATTACTAGATTGCCTATGTGCTACAACAATGAGAAGATATTTTATAGTTCCATTAGTCATAAGGACATTTTAAAATACGGTAGCAAGTCCCAGATGGGTTTTCTGCAAAGAAAGTTTTGTGACTACAGTAGAGAATAGTAGTATGGGCATCTCCAGAAACCGCCACTTTCAGATCTGAACCCTTCAAATATTGACAAGCAGCATCAGACCAATACCACAAGTGTGACTGTTCCCTAACTGGGCCTTAAGCTGAAGGGCTGATGGGTCTGTGATTACAATGGAAAGGTCAAGGAGGGACAAAAACTCTGAGCCAAGCAGGTAGCGTGGTAAAATTGTGCAACAGCACAAAACCAAGAGCAGGACATGTTCAACCTATGACAACTCAGCACTGAGGAAAACCTGAAGGAGACCCTGGCCCATCCACCTGTGTTCTGCTCAGAACTGGCCATACACAACGGGATGCTTCCCGCTATCTGGTTAGCTGATGTCAAACAAGTCTCAGAGTTGTGGCATTCAGAAAAATGTAAAATACATTCACTCTTTCTGCCACCGTCTTCTCCCTAAGGGATGAGGATCTCCTGGCATATTATCTCATCTTCCATTCACCACAGGACAACTAGTCTAGCACTGAAAATAAGAACATAATGTGTTTTTCCTGTTGTAACTCTTGGAAGGCAAGAGTCTATGCTGTAAAGCATGCTGTGAACATTGCAAGGAAGTAACTTGGAGCCCAAACATGAAGATCTCTATTTTCTTCTTCATGTGAGATAAATCTGTTTTCACTGGATATCAAAATTAATGGACTAACTATCATGGCAAGATAAAAAGCATCAAGTACTCATCATACAACAGTGTTTTTTCATCTAACCAAACACAAACTCAGGCAACATGACTAAAATATCCATAGTCTTAAAACAAGGGCCATGAGAAAGTACTAATCATACCCATTGAACTGCCATAGGTCCAACCAGAACACACCAAACCCCTTTAAATTTAGAAAACAGACTGTGAGATGTTTATAAATGTGTGTGTTACAAAAACCAGAACAGTCATGCCTTAGAAGCAGTAAAAGCTTGTGATCAAAATCTGAAGAGCAGCTTACTCTTTCCTTCTCATATGTCTCAACTCTCTTTTCTGGTTATCCAGCCTTAACTCAGTATGTATTTCCTTGCCAGCACAGACTCATTTTCTTGGTAGATAACAGACATGCTGCAATCTTTATTCCAAAACCTCCCCTCCTTCAACAGCACTTAAATTTGGATGGCTGGCCTCTCTGTAAAAGCCTCATAATTTCTCAGGGGTATTCCTGCGATTTAATGTCATGATCCTCTGAGGGCCAACACAAAAGACTGCAAACAGCACATTTTCTAGGGAGACTGCCCTGCAGCAGAAGTACTTAATTTGCAGCAGCCCTCTGCTACAATAGCAACATAGCTTGAAACCAGATCACCTGAGAAAAGCAATGCCAGCTTTGGAGGTAGAAACGTTTCTGAAACGAGAGCGAGAAGAGAAATGCTCACTGGGGTACTCACTGCGCTTTTTGTTTTCTTCTAAGGGAGGACTATGCACACACACACACGTGCACATTTGCAGGTGGTGAGGGCAGTGCATGAATGAACTCTGCTTTGCGTTCATTCCTAAACGTACAGCCCCACTGCAACCTGCCTGTGCAGTAGAGAGCTCAAACACCACCACATTCTGTAGCCAACTGATGCAGACTCAGTACGGTTCCATTCAATAAGGAATTCACAAATAATAATAGTTTTTTAAAAAGAACAGAAAAGGCTCTGAGTGAAAACCCAGTTGTCTGTGGTATAAAGTATGTCTATTCCACAGCTTCAAAATCGCCACGTGGTTTCTTTGTCCTTAAAGCAAAAATTGGTTTTAAGAAAAAAACTATTTTGTCTCCTGGGAAACAGAGCTTCAAGATGAAGTGAATTATTTACAATAAGTTTGTAAATTCATTGAGAGAGAACCAAGTTTACAAGAGAAGTGATGCCTTGTCTTTAGCAGTGAAAGAATACATCACTAACGCTGTTCCCTGGCAGCAATCTCAACAGAGCGTCTGAGAGGGAATTACTCTTCATTTCTGTGGAACAACACATATTGCAACAGCAGGAAATTCTGAATCAGAAGAAAGTGGTGTAATCTCATTTGGGGTTACAGACTCCAATTGTAAAGCATCTTCACCAGCTCCAGAGTATTACACCAAAACAGATCAAGGTTTAAGTGGATTGAGAAAATCAGTTAATTTTATGGATGAACTTCGACTTAAATTTACTGAAGCTGTTGCCAAGAGCAATTACATAAATACAACCATTGTACTTCTATGTGAAAGTTTCTTCAGAACAGTTGTGTTTTCAAACTATCATGTTTTTGTAGCAGCTGCTAAAATGAAAGTTTCACTGATCATGCTGATACCCATAGACATTCTTAAAATAAGACACAGCTATAAAATAACAAAACCCACTGTGTTTATCTTGGTCTTTAAGTAGACAAAATGTGTCTGAGCAATGAATGGAAATATTTCTGAAATTCAGTCTAAACCATTATATTATTTAAAGTAATATTATAAAATAATCATATCCCTGAAAAAGATGTATATCAGGTAATGCATGAGTAATGGAAGACTAATGAAGCCATCATTCATCTTTGCCCTTCATGGATGAAGATGGCTTCATGGATGGAGGTTTGGGTAGGATCTTTACTGACGGAATCTGCCTATCAACACATTTCTCTTAGAAAAGCATACTAATAACTTTCATTATTTGAAACACTGGAAAGTATTTTTCTTTACATCTTCCTCCAGCAGACAGTGAAGATAAGGAGCACCTTAACTTGCAAGAGGACAGAAAACTTAAACAAGCATCACATACACAAAGAATCACAGAATCACGGAATCACAGAATCATAGAATCAATTAGTTTGGAAAAGACCTTTGAGATCAAGTCCAAACTATGACCAAACTCCACCTTGTCATCTAGACCATGGCACTAAATGCCACGTCCAGTCTTTTCTTAAGCACCTCCAGGGACAGTGACTCCACCACCTACCTGGACAGCCCGTTCCGATGCCCAGTTACGCCTTCTGTGAAGAACTTCTTCCTAATGTCCAACCTAAACATCTCCTGGTGCAACTTAAGACTGTGTCCTCTCATCCTGTCACTGGTTACCTGGGAGAAGAGACAGATCCTCACCTGGCTACAACCTCCTTTCAGGCAGTTGTAGAAAGTGATAAGGTCTCCCTTGAGCCTCCCTTTCTCCAGGATAAACAACCCCAGGTCCCTCAGCCACTCCTCATGGAACTTGTGCTCCAGACCCTTCACCAGCCTTGTTGCTCTTCTCTGGACATGCTCCAGCATCTTGACATCCTTCCTAAATTGAGGTGCCCAGAACTGGACACAGCACTCAAGGTGTGGCCCCTCACCAGTGCCGAGTGCAGGGGGGACAATCACTGCCCTGGTCCTGCTGGCCTCACTATTGCTGATCCAGGCCAGGATGCCATTGGCTTTCTTGGCCACCTGGTTCATGCTGGCTCATGTTCAGCCTGTTGTCAATCAGTATCCCCAGGTCCCTTCCTGCCTGGCCACTGTCCAGCCACTCTGTCCCCAGCCTGTAATGCTGCATGGGGTATGACCAAGAACTAAACAGGATATTATAACCAGATTAAGCATCTTTAATCACGACATATTCAAACTCCAAGCATCTGTATGCCAAAACATCAAGCTTAAACAGTGAAGTTCTCTAGACTGTAACTCGAGTTCTTTTCAACTCTTCATGCACATTTTCAGTCAAATAATGCTAGAAGTTAGTTGTTTCCTCAGGCAACACAGGTTTACAGTGCTCCCATCCAGTTCACAATTACCTGGAAACTCATGAAAAGCATTTCTATTCAAATTTTTGTGGTTCACTTTCTCCAGTTTGCTTTTAAGTAAGTTCATCTGAAACTGTAAGTACCACAGCAAGGTCTTATATTATTTAACTGGATTCCTTCCATGAACTCTCTGCCAGTCCAGGGTTATTTGTGCAATACTTACCTTACACGTGTAAACAGCATATAAAGTTGATTTGTGTTTGATCCAAAATCAGAGGAAAACGGAAGTCAGATAAGAATTAGGATCCCCTATTCTTTTAAAAAAAGAAATAAAATATTGCCTATAATTTCTCTCCTTCTTTAGATACTCATTACTCTTTTTTATTCTCACACTCTCTCACTTCACAATTTCCTATTCTCTCCAGTCCCAACAAAATTTATAGCACTAAATGAACCATGACTAAAAACTTAATCCCAGCTTCTCAGACAGAGGAACTCAGCACCAAATTCAGGCCTGTGCTCCTAAGCATAAGGGAGTACATTTTTAGTAATTTATACATTTGGATAGCATTACAGCTATGAACAGCCAGATGGCTTCACTTTATAAGAACTCAAAGATTTTCTTCATTTCATTGTGTTAACAGCATGAGAATAAATGAAAAAAGAAAGGCAGCATATCATGTACCTAACTAGTGAGCAAATAAAACAGCTGGCGGGACTAAATTTAAGCCCATCATGCCTAACTTGCTTTCAAAAGTATAATTAAATAAAGTCTTCATATACACAGATTTGCAAATAGAGAGTAGTAAATATGGCATGGAAGTTTTAGGATGTATTAGCATCCTCCACAGTAGTAGCTTGCAAATATATTTGGGAAAATGGCAACACCAAGCAATATGCATTTCTGCTTCTTATCCGCAAAGCAAAGCTGACACTGGTTTTCGCAGCATCCTTCCTTAAAGCACTTCTTAATCTGCAGGCTATATTTCCTTTCCCCCTTCTTAGGAAAAACTTGTCATCTTAATGGAATAAAGTGATGGTGTGCAATAGGCTTTTTTTGCCCTAACTCATTCTCTTCCTACTCCAACTCAAACCTTTCTCTCAAGTCACACAGCAAAACAAATGCAAATTACAAGTTATCAACTCTTCCTACTTGATACTTCATGTCCAGGCAGAATGTCATTCCTGTATGCAAACCAACATTCCTCAAGTTTTAAAATACTTATAATAGTTCTTTAATTTGCATCAGGCAGCAAGATTCTGTAAATCAGTCCCTTGGCTTTTCCATCAAAGGCCTTACGAAACCTAAACAATCTGAACTTGGAATCCTGTGTGCTGTAGCACCACACTGACTGCAGCGAACACATCACACATCATCTTCCTTTCTGGAATCCAACCCAGCTCTTCCAACAGCAGGATAAATACTTGAAGAAAACTACTCAAGCACTGCATTATAAAGATAACTATTAAAAGAGTTCTTGCCGGGACACTGTGTTTTGTATACACTACCATTATTCAAGCTCAGCATTTCAACATTTGAGGAAGACAAGATGAGAAAGCTGAGTGTCCATCAGCAACACACAGTACTGAGCACTGTAACGTATTACTGTATGGCATGAGATTAGAGTTAGACTAACATGCAAGGTAAGATAGATAGATATAGATATATATAGATATATATATATATGATGTATATATTTGACTATAAACTCTCCTGTATTTTAAGATGTGTGGGGCATTGCTACTGAATAAAAATACTTTGTCCAGTAATATTTAAACACAAGCCTACTCTACTGTGTGTAATTTTAGCAACTTCAAGAGCTAAATTCAAGCACGGAGCTGTATCAGAGATATTCAGCTGTAAAGACAACTTAGTTGGTTAACATTCTTTGTGACAGTCTACTCTGGCCATTCCCCAAATATTTGGTTTGGGCTACAAATATGTTAAAAAAGATTTGTGTGGTTTTGTACTTGCCTTTAAGAAAATACTAACTGCCCCCAGTTAAACTGCAATCGGATTAAATCATGCCCTACATGTAAATCAGGAACATTACCACATTTAGTGGATTTTATTTTGTATATTTAAGGATATTTCTTCGAATTAGTTTTTAGCTTTGGTGTCCAAATAATATGACTTCCCTGTACAGCACCTTTTATTAGATTTTATGCACATTAGGAATGGTTCTTAAATAATCAGTCTAGCTGTCTCAACTAATTTACAGTCCTAAAGATACAGTGAAGTTAAGAAAGAAAAAAAATTATTAAAACAACAACTGTCTTTTCTACTTAATATGCAGTGTAATAAGTCTTAACTTCCAGGCTTCTGATTAAATGATAGATCTGCACATGAAACAGAAGTGACTCAGTCACACAAGAATCCAACCCTATTATTGCTAAAAAGCTGATTAACCCTCAAAGAGCCCCTGTGTCACAACATACAGTAAACTCTTTAAAGTTGAATCTCTGCTTTGCAGAAGTGATTGAAACTAAAGTGTTCTTGGAAAGAACTACTGCAATCAAACCTCCCTGTTTGAAGTGAATCTCAAAACTACTGAGTAGTTAATAGCATGAGCTGATATCATTGATAGCATGTACGACAGTGAAGGAGAAAATTAGCCTGAAAATAAATTATTACTGATAAAGGAACTGTAGTAAAGGTAACAAGACATAGAAACTAGATGAGCATTCAAAAGATAACAAAGTATTGAAATGACTACCATTTTCATATTAAATGTTGGATTTTAAGACTTAGCATTTCCATATTTAAGTTCTCCAGCATCTTTTATTTCCTATTTCCTGAGCTGTAACATTTCAGAAATAATACCACTCTTCATAATATTTTATTTTGAAAATAAGGAATTTAATTTATGTATTTCAACCCACTTCTAGAGGTTTAAGAGGAAAAATCGTAACAGTAACTGCCTCTAAACAAAACTAAAAAACATTGAAATATCACTTATCCTTGCATAAATAAGATGTTGTAGCTGTTTTTTTTCTAGTTCAAAGATCAGCAAAGAATCTCTGCAATAGCCCTGTAGGAAAGATGAAATGGCATCTGAGCTGATGCGAAGAGAGAAGCTCTTTTTTTTCTACATTTACCAAAGGAAAACTTCCCTTACACATACAGTAGATAATTTTTACAATCTACAGTATACATATTTATACATTTTTCACTTTAGGGATGTATAGGATTCCACATTATTACAGATCTAGCAACATCTCCAAATGTTTTATCTTTGAAATTCCTTTTTTCAGATATCGAAATTAATCCCAGCTAAAATAAATAATGTCCAGTGCTACTTCTTTCGCTGAAGTGTTTATAAAGCCTAGTTGTACACTGTGATACTAGGCATTACTAGCAAGCTCCTCTTTCTAAAACTGTAAAAATAGTAGACTTTTCTCCAAAAAAAATTACAAATACTGTTTCCTCTCGAGAACACTAGAGGACCCCTTATTAAGTCAGAACCATGCCTCGCTAGCACTGCTTTAGAGCATTCTGATGACCTAAAATGTCTTGAAAGCCATCCTGAGTAGTTACCTCTCAACTGTCCTCAAGAAAACAGACTTGACTTTACAAATCCCCCAAGAAGACTGTTATTGGAAGCAAGTCAAAACAACCTTTACATGGCTGTAACAACAGCAGAGGACTATAAGAGAGGACACTTAAAAACTAACACTTATGTCCCCGTACCAGACACCAGGCATTGGAGAATACTTGAGGTTGGAAGGGACCTCTGACTGTGCATCGACTTCCACATCCTACTCACAGCAGGATCAACTTATATCTGATCAGTTAGAGTTTTGTCCAGTCAAGTTCTGAAATTTCTTACAATAGAAATGCCATAACCTCTCTGGGCAAACTGTTTCAATGTTTACTCTTAGGAAAACATTTTTTCTAATACCCATTATAACATAAGCTTTTTTAAAAAACGTGCCCTGCTGGGCCATCACTGCAGCATTCAAAGGTCAAACTGGATTTTAAATGCTGTGAGCCTGCCTCCTGAGCCACACCTCCAGATGCTTTTATTACTCATCACCACCAAATGAACACAATGGAAATGAAATTTTTGCACTTTACCACACCATTGTCCCTCACCATTATACATACTAAAACGAGTGCTGATCACATAATCAGTTCTCCCAAAACGGTCCCACTCCTACAGTCACAATGACCTAACAGCACTAGTGATGGGCCTTGTCCTTGTTACTCCATAGTGCATGGTGGCTCCAGGCCTTTCTGCTGTGATGGCAAAAACCTCCTCATCTCACAGTTCACAGGCCCGTGTTCACAGCCTGTGACAGAGCCTTTTCTGATGCTTCCCTCTTACTCCACAAATCTTCACATAGGTCAGGTTCTTGCCATTTCTGCCACTGCTGCTCAAAGGATTTTGTTGTCTAGTATGCTAAAACACTCAATTAGTCTTTCATTTGATTACTGTAACCCTTTTTTATTTTTACAGCTTATCCTACATTCCTGGCACCTGCACAAGTTTTCTCAGAATTTTGCTGGGATTATCCTCTTATTTGTTACAGGGTTTTTTCTAAGATTCTTATTATTAATTACTATTTTTTTTTAATCTGCATGTAACATTTTTTCTTTCCCATACACATTGCTTCCCTCTTAAACTGTACAAAAATGTCTCAATGCAGCACTAATTTCAGGCATTCCCAGAACGGCAGGAACCCACCGTGGAATGAATCCACGAGGGAGATCTCTGTTGGACCTCATACTTACAAACAAGGAAGAACTGATTGGGAATGTGAAGGTCTGCAGTAAACATAAGATGGTGGAGCTCAGGATCCTGAGGAGTAAGGCAAATGGCAAGATGTGAGCTCTGGTCACGGGGAAAGTAGTGTTTAGCCTGTTCAAGGACCTGTTTGTAAGAATCCTATGGAAGACAGAGCTGGAGAGAAAAGAGTCCAAGAGTGCTGGCTGGTTTTCAAGGATCATGCTGGGGACCAGCTGCAAAGCAGCTTGCCAGAGAAGGAGCTCAGGGTCCTGGTGGACGGCTAGTTGACCATGAGCCAGCAGTGTGCCTGTGCCGTACACAAGGCCAGAGTGCTGCCTGCAGGTCAAGGAGGGTGATCTCAGCACTGGAGAGACACGCCTTACACATTTTTGAGACACATCTGGGTGCTGTGTCCAGCTTGGAGCTCCCCACAACAAGAAAGACATGACTATACTGGACCACAGATGTGATGAAGGTGCCACCAAAACTGTGGGAAAAACTCTCCAACAACATCTTTTCAGTGTTAGAGAATTAAGGCATTGCTTTATTCTGGCCAGGATGTTCTGGCCAGGATGTGCAATAGGAATAATTTCATCCACACATTGCCTGGGTTGTGCAGTGAAAATCACTCCATCACACATGGTTCTTTACTAGATTTTTCACATATTTATACTATGAACCCAAAGCAATTCTTTGGTTCAATGTTCATTGGTCCCAAAATTCACAATTCTTAGTATTTGGTTTCCTATTGGTTATTAATCCCTTCGCCTTTGATGTTATTTTGGTCCTCATTCTCTGGTTCTCTTATCGATGTTTTCCCAGACCAGGTGTCTCCAACACACCAGGGGATGATGTTCGAGGGTAATGTTTGTTAATGGTAGCTTATTTCTTGTGCATCCTCTGGCAACTCCCAGTCCATTGAGATGTTAAGTTCATCAGGCCTCGCCCAGGGAACAGAGCCTTTTGAAAAGAAACGTCAATACCCTCCCCCCTGGGCAAAGAGGAACAAATCCCTGACTAGAATTAGTTTAAAAAAA
>VZTE01002838.1:371462-439329 GCA_013397775.1 Eulacestoma nigropectus | reverse complement strand
AAATTGTATCATTTCCAACGAAGGGGCCAGAGAGCTGGGACTGGAGAAGAGAAGGCTTCAGGATTTCATCAAGGTATATAAATACTTGATGGCAGCTGTAAAGAAGAGGAAGCCAGACCCTTGTCAGTAGTGCCCACTGACAGAACAAGAGGCACCAGGCAGAAACTGAAATAGAAGAAATTCCACTTAAAAACAAGAAAAAACCTTTTTTGCTACAAGGCTTGTAGAACATCGAAACTGCTGTCCAGAGAATCTGTGGGGTCTCCGTCCTTGGAGATATTCAAGACCCAAACCCTACACAACCTGCTCTAGCTGACATGCTTTTGAGCACAGGGTCAGGCTATGTGATCTCCAGAGGTCTCTTTTCTGTAATTATGACACTGATTTCAGAAAGAATAATTCACATTTTCTTCTGGATCTATAGGTAATCCACATTTTTTTTGGCTCAGAAAATTTCACTAGAGATACAAAAGGCAGAACACAACTTGGAAATCAATTCTATCAAAGTCCAGTATATCCTTCAAGATCCAGACAGATAAATAGAACTTCAATATAGTTGAAGTTAGTAATAGTAATCTTCAATATACTATTGCTTCAATATACTATTACTAGCACAAGACAAAAGACCTCTTTTCTTCTTAGGATAGTCAAAATCACAGTAAAAATTAAAGTTGGTATGAAATCCATTTTATTAAATAATTTGCTTATTTTCTAATAGTTTTATGAACTGATGCAAGAATCCACAGAAACAGGACATTACTTGGCTTGCAACATGAAAAAAAAAAATTTATCTTACATTGACCATAAAATAATTGCTTTATATATTGTATGAAACATGTCTTCAAAATATCAACATAATTTTCAAATTACAAATCTTCTTTCACCAATGCTAGTCCCTTCAGTTTCTTTTGGTTTCTGATCATTAAAACAGCACTTCTATTGAGGCTTAAATGTGGACTTAGAAAATAATTATTTCTCATTTCTATATTCAAATTAGTTCACTATACTGTATTGATCTCTTTGTCAGCAAAATGGGACCAAGCAACTATTTATTACATAGGGATACAGTGAAGTTTAACATTTATTCTTATATTTATGACATTTTTCATGGAAAATACTAAAAAATAGAGACTTGAGACCCCTATTTTATGTAGAAATTATTGGAACTTTATGTCTTTACACAAACAAGAATTCAGGCCACAATTTCTAGTACCTACCAAAGTCACATTCACAAAGACACAGCTAAGTACTTGCAAGTAACACTGGCAGATATCCCTACTCAATTCCCATTAGTGTATCTCAAAAAACCAGAGTTTTGATACAAAGCAATAGCACACCCTACATGTTTATCTGTCCATAATTTTTTTGCTTATGTACTCTCGTGAAACTTAAAGCATGTTTGACACAAGTTTTCACCAAGATAGAGAAGAGGCTGATTTTCAAACTCAAATGATGTCTGCAAAAGACCAGATGAGACAACTGTTGTCAGGATGATTTCCAGGGTGGAATTTCTGCTCTAAGTTAAAGGAGATTTGCTTTATTGGAAGCAGTAACACAAAAGCTCTGGAATGCATTTGGAGTGCAGGGGACTTCGGTAAACCTGCTGCAAAATATAAATGTGGCAAAGCAGGAAAAAAGAGTGGCAATATGCACTCCAAGATGTTCGGCCTACTCCAAGGCTGAAAGAAACTTTAAGTGCATGAGTTGCCTGGGGTCTGTCTGCTACCTGTTACTATCTTTTAATGCATGCACAGACACGTCCAGAGAAGGGCAGCAGAGCTGGTGAAGGGTCTGGAGCAGAAGTCTTAACAGGAGCAGCGGAGGGAATTAGGGTAGTTTAGCCTGGAGAAAAGGAGGCTGGGGGGGAACATTATTGCTCACTACAACTGCCCGAAAGGAGGCTGTAACGAGGTGGGGGTTGGCCTCTTCTCCCAGGTAGTAAGTAATATGACAAGAGGAAAGTCTCACCTTGTGCCAAGGGAGATTTAGATTGGACAGTAGGAAAATTTTATTCACCAAAAGGGTTGTCAGGCACTGAAACAGGCTGTCCAGGGAACTGGTGGAATCAGCATCCACGGAGCTATTTAAAAGGCGTGTAGATGTGGTGCCTAGGGACATGGTTCAGTGGTGGACTTGGCAGTACCAGGTTAACAGTTGGACTCAATGATCTTAAAAGTTTTTCCAACTAAATGATTCTATGATTTGATCATTCTATGCCAGATACAAACCAATGCTTTCCCTGCACAGAATGGAAAGCATATGGATAACTCAGAACTCTGGACAAACCCTGTAGAAATGTGAAAAGCAAGTCAACTGCACTAAGAGAATGGGAGAAGATACACAGGTTCCTTGTCCTTCCCTTTTCCAAAATCACAGTGTGATTACCACAGATGGGGGACTAGAAAATGGAAGTTATCTCATTTGTAATTGATTCAGCTTATGTGAAACATTTGAGTATTCATTAGAAGGAATATGTAGAGTGATTACAGCATCCCTCCAAAAAGTGGGAGAGCTGTCCTCATGGTCACACTCTGGAATCAACCTGAGCTGTGCTTTGTACATGGTCTCCACCTCCCTTCTCTCTACCAGGTGCCTAAAGAATGGCTGCAGGTTGGTATCATCTGTGACATTTTCAGGGACACAAATTTATTCACGTCCTCCATAGCATGAGAAGCCTTTTTGAGCTTGTGAAATTTTTTCCTCCACGTCCAGCTACAGAGAGGAAATCAGAAAGAAAAACACCCGGAACATCAGCTAGATCCAGGTTATACAGATGGGTTTGTGTGATGTGGGTTTCTGTCTACTTGGACTTAACATCAAATTTATGTCCCTAGGCCATTCAGAATCTGTCAGTACTAACTAATACTCCCTGTCACTTCACCCTAGACTTAAAATCCCTAACCTTTATCTGAAAGGTTGTGTGTCTCATTGCCAATGTCACTCCCCTCTAATTTCTCTTCCTACAGCTGCAAGCTGAAATAACTTATTTACTTAACTATCCCTGCACTCCCCAGTTTCACACATGACAGAGGAATGTGTGCTCACAGAAATTCTGACATCTACATAGCGCTGGCTAACCAGATGGCAAGCATCACTGACTGCTATTAGACATTAGTCTATCCTCTATGATAAGTATCAAAAAGACCCTACATTCAGTCAGTCTCCACAGCCCTGACACTGAATGCAATAATGGTTGTTGGATTTTTAATGAAACCTCATGTCATACTAAAATTATTACTGCTGTTCTATTTGTACTTCATTTCATATCTCCTTGTGTTGAAATGAATTTAATTTCTCCTTCAGGCACTGTTCTCAGAGACTCCTATTCTAATTTTATTAGGTTTTGTGTCTCTTTCAAAATTAAACACAATGGTTATCACAGTAGTACACACAACTGATTATATGTCCTGAATTAATAAGCTTGAAAGGCATGTTTAGTTAAGATTTTATCAGGGCTGTACCTGCTTAAATATTTTAATAGTTGAATGTTAAAAGAAATTTATTTTATCCTTTAAATAAACTTCTGACAAGATTGCACAGAGAGAAATAGAGACACGAAGAACAAGACTCTCCTAATGCATCCACTCCAGTCCTTGTTATCAGACATAACTGCATAAAAATCTCGTTCATATTTTTTACTATTTGAGTGTTTTCAGCAATTTTTATTCCTACATATTAGTGTTAATAACACAACAATTTCAGAAAAACTGATAGGAATCTGTAGTTATTGCCCAACTTTTCTCCTCCCACTGATGTCTTACACAGTTTACTACTCACTTTCCAGCCATTCTTGGATGCTTCATACCTGTTGAAAGAAAAAAAATATGCTTGAATGCTGGCCAGCATTTCTTATGTCCGTCATGTTCTTCTCAAGAGACTGAAGTCTTCAGGCAGACAGTTCAGTTTTTAACAACGTAAGACAGGGACAGACCAAAGGGAATGTGAGTCACCAATTTGTTCAAAGGTGAGGACATTTTAATTATGGCTTTTAAAAAATGTCGATTGCAAGGTAAGGTCAGAACAAGCATGAAACGTGAACATTTATTTGATTGATCTTCAAGAGTAAGCAAAAGTGTTCACCTGGATTTTGCATTCTACAAATGAAATAAAATGCAAAATAACTTGTTCTATTATTAAGAATAAAAAAAGACAAAACGACTCTGTTAGTGGGCTGCTACTCCTGCCATACTGAAATGTGTCAAACATCCTCTCAGAAAAAGCTACTCCAAAAAATGCGTCCTCTGCAATGCCTATATCCCCAAAACACATAAGTTGCATGCTCATTTTCTGAAACTACCTACATTCACAAAACTCAGACTGTAGCTGCAGATCTCACTCTAGTAATTAACTTTTGCTCTTCCTAACCGCAGGACATTCAATACTAATCTATCCTAATTACAGCATTATAATTGTAGCAGAGTCACACATAAGGAAAAGAGACACAGAATTGAAGTATTTCTAGGACTTTGCCCACAAACTTTGCAATTTAACAAACAACCTTACACTTGCTATTCCGCAACTGATTCAGTTATTCTACATGTTCCAATAAACATGCTTTTCAAAAAAAAGCTAACTAATACTTAATTTCTTTATAAATACACAAGGAAAGAAGTTAGCAGAAACAGTAAAGAAGTCAAATGAGGTAAAGAGAAAGCTGCAGATAAAACGTTTCCACGATTCTGTAGAAAGGGTTGACTCCAATTCAAGTATGAACATGACTTGTTGCCAGTATCATCAAAACAGCATAGGTCTGAGGTGAAGGAATTGATATAAACTGCTCCCTGGGAACAGATATTAGCTGGTATTGTTGTAACACGTTCTTTGCTCTGTGCATGTCACCAGTGAAAGTACAAACAAGCGCACATGCAAACATCTACAAAAATGTGTGCTAGAGTGCCGCAACAGTGATCTCTCCTGAGCTACAGCAGATTCTTGTACTAAGGACACAATATCTTCAAATTATCTCAAGGAAACACTGAGAAGCAAAACCAGGATGGAAAACTAGGCTATAAAAGCTGTTGCAGAACAGCTTTTAAGTAGTTATGAGAGATCTGACTTTCCTCTGGAAAGAACAACAAAGCACAATAAAAGCTGAAGGTACATTGAACAGGAACTGGACTGGCAAAGGGTGGGTGTTAAACAGACTTTTTATGTAATAAAAAAGTTGCACTAGAAAATGCCCATGAGTTTCCATCACCAGGTTATCTTGGTACTCCCACACACCACCCTTACCACAGCTGCCATTACAGCATCTGGAGACCTTCCTTGGCCAGCTCTCCAGATCATCTTGATCGTCAGTTGCACCTGTATGTACATACTGGTTTCCAAAAGCCCAAGGATTTGGTTGTAACTGAAATTTCCCTCCCATCTTCCCCATTCCCATTTTTAAAACTTCAGGGTGGAATCTAGACCCTGGCACAGCTGACAGGTGTGAGGGGTCAGTCTTCTTCGGTGGATCCCTTTGGATACCAAGCAAATCAAAAGAGAGAGCATTTCTCTCCTCAAGATGTTCCTTTCCTCTCTCACTGCCTACCTCAGGCTGCATCAGAGTAACTTTGTCTGAAAGACAGGAAAATTAATAATCATACTAAGGACAGAGGGGAGAAGGCAACCTAAACTGGCAACGTGAGATAGTAAAAATGCAGGAATTTTATCACATTCCTGGAAAAATACTCCATCATTCAATTTCAGTCTTTTCTCCTGCCTCTCCAATATTCAGCTCCAATTTCCTCTCAGATTATTCAACCAAAGAGCCCATTTATTGACAACTTGACCACCATGGAAGACACAGAGAAGAAGACCAGAAAACACTTCATAAAGCACTGTTCATATTTAGAACTTCATAATACGCCACACATCTTCAGGTATGACGTGTATGCATTCTAACCAGAAAATGTAACATTTCAATTACCCTTAAATGTCCCACAAGTTATTAAATTTTTAGATTTCAGAATCTTATCTCAGATCATGAAAGCCTTAAATCAACAACAACCTATATATAAAATGAGATGCATGTTTTTCAATATGAGAAAGTACATGCACATACAAAATAGAATGGAGTGTTACAAGATGAAAATTCATTTTACATGACATTTATAGCAAATTTCTTTTCTGAAGTAACATTGTGCAACCCAGAATCATACCAAAACCAGAGAAGTTTTCCTATACTTGAGGAGCAATTTTGATGGTGGTATTATCTAGGCTAGTAATAGCAAATGTGATAAAGTAAAATGAAGAATTCACCCTCAATGATTCTGCATTTTGTTTTTGCAGTGTTTCCCTTCCCCCTAAATCCAGGACATTATATACAACTTTTCATAAACACACAATTTACTAGACATTAAAGCATATTTCTTGACTCCAGACTACTGTTATAAATTTGAAAGGTATTTTCTTCATGCTGATCAGCCATAGCAAGAAAACTGCTTTTTCAAAGCTCTCAAAAGAAGGGAAATTACTAAGTGTATTACTATCACATCAGGAGTGTTTAACAGTGACCATACGACCAGTGGTTCTAGTGAACCATTCTAGTAAACATATACTTGTATTTTGTTTAGAGATAGGAGCAAGAGACCTTTTGAACACACATGTTTTTAATCCAGACAACACATGACGGAAGAGACTTCTAAAGATATTAATACGTGAGCCAATTCTCCCTTCCACGTAATCTGCAGGGTCTGGACTATATTCTGAGGGATGGGGGGAGTGGTTATGTCTGGTTTTGTTGGAGGCTTTTTGTTTGTTTGTTTGTTTTGGTTTGGTTTTAGGTTGGTTTTTTAAAAACCTACAACCAAGGACTATTTAATTTCACTTACTTTCTAAGAATTCATCCCAACACCTCAATAACTTCCATGGTGTTTAGAGACACGTCCAGCACCCCTATATTTTCCCTTCTTCATCCTATGACAGCGCAAAATCAGTTGCTGATTAAATAGCACTGTTTGCATGTTACACTAGTTGGGTGCAGTATGGAGTTTGACTGATTCCCAAAAAGCTCTTCCCTCTCAAAATGCAGATGCTTACCACAAGACACTGCCAGTTTTGCCAGAGAAACATGAGTCTCTACAGAGAATAACTTCAAGCAATATTCTGTGGGTAGAAAGTCAATAAACAAAGAACATGGTCTGATGTTTGGGGTTTTTTTCTGCAAGGGTCACATTCTATTAATTGGGTTGCAATTTTTTTAAAATTATTGTTCGTATACATTTACTTAGAAAAAATTACCATTTTCTGTGTCAGGGGCTTTGGCAATGCATTCTTTATAAATGAAAGTACTAGTTAGCTTTATTAGTTGGAACATGTTAAACACAGGCACAGAGAAACCATTGTGTATGCCTGGTGGTTTGGTTGGAAGTTCCTCCTCTCCCAGTGCTTGCTGGAAGCATACATCTCATACAGTATGTGTAGCAACTGAACACTAGCCACACACCTAAATTGTGTGATAGGTGGCGTGTTAAATAACATCTCCTACAGCAAAAAAAAAGAAAAAGAAAATTTAGACAGCTTTTTAAAAATAAACAAATAAAAGCACAAAGGCAGCAGAGGACAGTGATAACAGATTACAAAAATAAAATTTGAGCAAAAGATGTACAGTAATCTCAAGCATTTTTCTTTGGACTAGCATGGCTGAAGGTCCCTTAAATTTTATGAAAGGAAAGGTATAACACAACTAGTGTACAATGCATTCAGGACATCGGTGCAAGTAATAGCATTCATATCAACAGAGCAGGAAAGCAGAAAAGGAGACAGCTTTTTTACTCATGGCTTTTACAGGAGGGAGACACCAGGAAACTGATCCTGTCTGAAAGCCTTTGAAGCTGCATATAAGCCTTCTCTACAGCAGCCAAGAAATAATTTGTTGGATCTTGTCTAAACACTTACAGCTAATGCACTTTAAATATAGTTTTGATTAGTCTGGCTGCATCCTTCTGAAACAAGCAATATTTACAGTAGATATTATTTATTTTGGTTTATATAATGTGTTCCATGCATTAACTTCCCATGTAAATAGCCAGCAGTTGGGACCAATGTCTAGCATATGCCCTCAAATTTTCAGTATCCTCATGATATAACACTTCTCAGACAGCAGATAGTCAATTAATCTCTCTTTTCCATGAGAGGTTTAGATGTGAATATAACCAGATCCCCAAGTTGGACGAAGTGTCTTTAAAAGAATTTTGTTGTAGTTTTCACATAATTCCGCAAAATGTATCCATTTTGGATAAGTCATTGTTAACATCATCCTAAAAGGCAGAATACCTTGTCTTGGGAGTTAAATTTCACTACACCATGAAGCATCTGAAGGAGCTCTAAAAGCAGGTTCCTAAAATATATATTGGGAAAAGATGGATTATTTCAGAACGCAGAAGTCATCATCTCCAGAGAACTGCTGTAAAGGGTCCAGGCTAGTTTCAATTTCCATCAAAACAGAAGTGATCAAAGGATTGGATGAGCAAGATAAAAACATACTAAACTACACATTTTGAATATCAGCAGCATCAAAAATGTACAAGGCTGCAAATGCAAGGCCAGCAGAAGTTCAGCCTGTTCCAGAAGTGTCTTATAAAGACAACTGCAACGAGTCTTCTCCTAACAGCTGTGTAACTTCTGCCACTGCTACCTTTGGCTCATTCCCTATCTGCTACATAAATGGGCAATTATAAAATGAAAATCATCACTCTTTTGCAGCCTGCATATGCAGATATTTTAGAAACTAATTTGTTTCTCTTTTGTGCTTTTCTCCTGTACTGGTTTGAAAGCAAACCAGAGAGACTCCAAGTCAGAAATACAATTTAATAGGAAAAATAAAATAAATGCAATAGTACAAAAAGAAAAACCACTGACAGAGTCAGAATACAACCTGACACCCTGTCGGTCAGGGTGTTGGCAGCAGTCCGATTAAACGGTGCCTGCAGTCTCCTAGAGTGATGGTTCTGTTGAGGCAGTGATCCTGTCAAAGGGTCTGGTCTTCCTCGGAGGGTCCAGTGGTGGCTGTGTAGCTCTTGTCCTCTGGAAATCCAGGAGATAAGGGCAGACTCTGGTGTTCCAAACCTCCGAGTATATACAGATGGGAAACACTTAGTTCCTCCTCCTGGGCGGAGCATCTCACAATGGGATGGTGAGTCATGAGGCAAGGCATTGATGGGCCCATTAACAGAAGATATCCCCCTGGGGGGAGGATGGGTCATGGGAGAGATAAGAAACACTGTCGCACCTGGTTTCAACAGCTGGCCCATTAACAGGAGATATCCCCAGAGTTTATCAGGGATGAGTCATGCAGGAGGCGGGGAACACTGCCCCACCGGTTTTTTAACAGCTTATGAAGATGGTAATAGAATATATATACTTTTGGGCACATCTTACATTGTAACCTAGGACATCTCCCAGACTTTCCGGGCCATGGAAACAATCACACACTAAATAAATGAAAACATCCCTCACTAGTTCTGACATGCTTCTGTCATGTTCACTAACTGGAGATAAACCAAAACCACTGGCTGTAAGGAAAAAAGAAAATTCAGCTTTGAGAACAAGGAACAGTTCCCAACAGCAAGCCTGAAGATTTAATAACGACAGCCCACAATTCTGTTTGGACTGGGCATGTCTCAGGGCCTCTCCAGTAACAAGACAGCTGAGCAAAGGTAACTTTTTCATACAGTGGAATTTGTTCTGCCTTTTAAAATATAATTTCATTTAATAAGTTAGTGGAACTAACAAAAACAGACTAAAAACTACAGGCAGAGGAGATGCAATATGACAGCAAACTTTTCTCTTTGTCAGTATTTTGCAGTATTTGAAACATTTAAATATAAACCAAGGAAACTCAGGGAGCTAAGTGATCAGCTATTCTGTAGACAGCTAAACGTCATGGTCAGGAATCTTTTCATGATATTCCATCTAATATTCCCTGCTTAGATTATCCCTAGTAATTATTCATGTTATATGCAGTCATTTGTCCTCCTCTCCCACCAACCCACTTATAGAAACACATAGTTACTCTACAATAACTCTTTCCTGTCATTCCCCATCCTGTCCCTACATTTCATCTTCTTTCCACTGAATTCCTTTAAAGTGATCAATACTATTCCTTTGCAGGACTGAAAATTGAAAGCAAAAGATGGACTTCTAGATGAAGTCCCATCTAAGATACATAAACTGCAACAAAAAACCAACAAATCCTTGCAATTTCATTATGTGGTGGTGTGGCAGCTCAAGGCAATTCTATTTCAGAAAACCTCCGTATTAGCCTGGGAAAAGAAGTGATAGAAAGGAACCACCTGTTCTTGAAAATATTAGTCATAGAAATGGCTGCAAAAATACTACATTTGGAGAATTTAAATCTAGATGCAACCATCAAGAACAAAATATCTGAAGAGGAGAGTTTGAGAGCACATGAGAAGACCAGCTGGCAGACACCGCTAGGACCCAGAGCAGCCTGCAAGGAATGCTGGCTTTGAGAACAGACTTCCATTTTACAAAAGCTGAATAGTTAGAGATTGTCAGATTTATTATCTGACATTTCTCTCTCTCTGCCGAGATTTTAAAAACTTGGGTCTTCTCTCTCTTGCTATCCTGTGAAGTCATTCTTGTTTTAATTCCCTGTGCACATACCGTGATTCACACCTCCCTCCATCCTTTTCAATACCTCCCCTTTGTAACCTCCTTTTTTCTGACAATCCTAATTCCACAGTTAAACACGACAGAGTAAAGGATTTCTCTTTCTACTGCCCAACCATGTCACTCCCCATGCCTCAAAATCCTCTTAGTGAGTTTAATCCCTCAGCTTCCCTTACTTTGTCAAACAGCTTTCTGTACTTGCTCTGAACTTCTGGAACTTTTATTTTAAAATCTGTACTTCTAAACCTTTTACAAAGCAGTATTTTAATTGCTCACTATGTGTCATCCACTTCTCACATCCCTAGTTTCAGCTGTAAAATCTTTGGTAGAGTAACTACCCTGTTATTCTGTTTAAGTGTCCTGAAAACCTGGAACACTATGGACACAATGATAGCTATCTGAATATAGCAAAATTAGGAGGGCAATCATATTCTTTGTTCTAGATGAGAACACAGCTCAGTCTCCTTTTCTTATTATTGAACTGTAAGTTTGGCAAGTACCAAATATTCCCGCAGGGGATAACTTCATAACTGTATCTGGATTTCAAGATTAAGAAAATGCACCCTAGACTTTTCAGTACCTGTGAAATTCCGCTCTACTACCAGCACAAATGGTACCTTTTCAGCAAGATGGACTAAAGTCAAAGCAATAAACCCATTTCATACATTTCTCTAGAACATCTTATCAGCTTCAGACTACCAGCCCTTATTGCAAGGCACTCAGCGACCTGAACCTAAAAACTGACAAGGATGACAAAATGCTGCAGGCAGTGCTGTGTCACAGCTGCAGCTAGTGTGGCAAAGGAAAGAACAGAACAGTCAAGGTCACAGGTGGTGTCACCATCAACATTCAGTGTGATGAAACACACTGTACTGGTTAAAATGCAACTAACTTCTGACTCCTTTAATAAGATTGAAAGTTGCCCAAGTTAACAGGACTACTTTCAGAAAAAATACTTCCTCCAAAAAAATGAGTCGAAGTGCCTGATCCAGCGAATGCAAAGAGGTTTTGGTTCCCACACTTGATTTTGAAGTAGCAATGAGTACAAAGCTTTTTTGTTATTTGCTGCTGTAATTAACACACTATAAACGTTTATCATAATGAACAGGCAAATAAAGCGGCAGTAAGTGTCACCTAGGAGCCCTGTTCAAAGCATTTTCTCTTCTGATAAAAATTTGCATAAGCTAAAAAATATTCACTGCCAAGTGAATTTCCAAAGACATGATTTTGAATGAGAGAACATGGTAATTTCACACAGATACATTTATATCTTATGTCTAGAGTCAGAGCTGGCATCCATCACATCTTTAACTTGCAGATTCTTCCCATCCTCTCCTTCAGGCCTGCTGCTGGATAAATATCAAATTTTCAAATGTTCTCTCAAGAACATTTTACCCCATCTAATAAAGCTATGGTAAATGTTTAAACCTACTTTGAATCCTGCAGGAATCACAGTATTAATATTTTCCAGCTATAAACACTATAATTTAGCTGAATGCTACTCCTTAATATTGATTAGGTATGTTTCCAGTTCATCATATGTATAACTGATCTGATATTAATGATAAAATTATAAAGGCATCTACCTGCTTTATCTCCTGAAATCTCTTTAGCAAAGATTATACAGCGGCAGTTCCTCATAAATTTCACTTGCCATTACATAGCCTATTTAACTAGTTCAACTGAATGTTTCTTAAGTTCATAATCAAAGAATTAATGACTTGTAGCTCAACAGTGAGAATTCTGAGCTAGAAACATCTACTATATCAGCCCAATTTTTAACAACTTTAACAATGCTGAAATACAGTTCAGTCCTATTCTTTTTCCTTAAGTCTCCTTAAGTAGCTTTAAAAGCACAACCTGCTAAAAAAGGTTTGAGATGAGGGGAAGTTTCCTCAGTGGTTATTTGTAAGGATATTTGCTAATAATTCTAAAGTAAAGTTATATTCCATCACAGTTCCTTTCAAATGCTGAGAAAACTGAAAAACAAGAGAAGGGTTTTTCTTCCCCTAAAATCATTCTACTTTGCCCACTTTATATCATCGCATCTACATTTCTGTCACTTTGTTTTTAATTCTTTATAAACAATTTATAGAAGCAGAGCAGTTCCCATGATCAGATTTTTAGATGTAAGTATGATCTTTTGCCCCCTGCTTAAGCCCTTTATTACACAAACTGTAATCTTCTCACCCAATTTTTAAAGCATGATTGTTGTTCATTATAAGACTTAACAGAAAGAAGCCAGTATGGTTCAGATGATAAAGTTTCTGCATGGAGGGCACAGTGAAAGCTAAACCAGATTCTTCTGCCTGTTTTTTGCTTATAACAATATCACACTTAATTAAGGGGCTTTTAAAAATTTTCTGACTGAGCATAATATTGGCAAAAACAAATCAGGCACCAGTCAAAACAAATAATCCCTTTGATTTACTCCTCTGACGACTCACTGGTTGAGTGTAACTCATTCTTGAAAGAATTTCGCTCCCCAGATCCCACACTGTGAGTGGCTTTCAGCTCTGTTAACAAAGTGAAGTGGTCCCTGGTTTTCACGGGGAGGCTCAGTGATGTGGAGAATTTTGGCAGGGCTACAAAGGCTTGGCAGAATGGAGGCAGTCTAAACAGACACGGCTGTTTGGTTTCTGTGCCGGAACTGCTGAACACAGAAGTAAACTGTGTGAACTATGAACCCTGTTTGCTCACTCCAAGTATCACCAAAAGCACAGTTCATGATAAAGTCTGCTTTCTACAGACAAAAACATGCTCCAAAAGCCCTTAAACAACAAGCCTGTATAAATGTTAAGGATTCTGTACATACAAAAGAGCTTAGCTGAGATGGCTAAAAGCCTAGAGGAAACCTTATGAGCGCAAAGGACACAAACCAAGTTAGGAAAATAAAGCCAGAATGCCTCGTGTTCTGCCTGGAAAATACGGCAGAAGTGCTATTCTAGCCTAGGCACACCTGGTAAGAATCTTGAAACACTTGACCTATACCTTTGTCAGAGAAACTTTACACTTCAATTCAGGGAGGAAAAATAAATAAGGATCAAACTATGCTTTAAAACTGGTGATGTTCTGGGTGCAAGACTGCCATGTTGCTTCCTCAGCATCTACCTCAGTTGTCCCAACTTCATGGAAATACTGTCAGTACAACGAACTTTTAGGAAATAAAACTCGTCCAGACTGGGTATAACTGTAGTGGTGCAACTGAGTCTTGAGCATCTCCACTTGGCTTCATTCTCCCCACTGCTCAGCTTCACAGGGTGCGAGTTCCACTTCACTGAGCTGATCCTACAGACTTGCTGTCACAGCACAACAGGGTAGGCAGGACCATACTACAACCATTCCAATACTAAAACCTCATTGAAAAACAAAGAAGGGGATGCATTTCTCCAGCACAATCACTTGTAGCATCTTAAATCTAGTGCTCCACTATGCTTGAATTCTATATGACATCCCAAGTGTCCCCCTTCTAAGCCACAGTAAAATGATTTATTCCATCAAAAAAGGGTACATTAGCTAGTCAAGTACAAGTGCTAGAAAGCACTGTTCAAAATATTTAATATTTCTCTTTAAAACCCTTTTTTGTTGTTGCATGATTTTTTACTAATTCAAGTACAGCTAAAGTGATTCACTCCAAGTTACTAAACCAATAATTTATTAATCATTCCATCTAGCCTAGGAACTGTGGCACAAAATACACTAAATAAAAGTCACAAATTCTTTTACCCTTGAGCAATTTTCCTTGGATACACAGCAATCCATTTACAGTGTGCAGAAATTAGCTAGTGAAAGGATTATAACAATTTCTTTTATCTTTAGAAGAGTTATGCTTTCTGAGTGCAGCATCACTGGGAAGCTCTTTCACATACACTTTCAAACAAGACAATAAATCAAATGTACCAAATCTACTTTCAGTTACAGGATTTTCATTCTTGTAAGACACAGCAAAAAGCTGAAAACAGTGTCACAGGTTTCAAAAGACATGTCTATACAGTTAAATATTGAGAATATGTTTAATTAATGCAGAATAATGCTGAAAAGTACACTGCATGGGTTACATGCAGTGGAAATGGAAAAAAAAATATACCGTAAGAAAGAGCAAATGAACCTGCTGGATTTAGTCATTGCACTTTATCCTTCACACAGCTTCTTGAATAAATAGCTGTATAAACCTTAATAAAAATGGAGTTCCTAGATATAATTTCAGATATTATATATAGTTTTAAAAAAAAATCTCTACTAAGAAACGCAGATGGATTATAATTTCAAGGAAAAGTGAGTTGCTCCTATGTTATTGTTTTATAAGTTTGTGCTCTGGTCCATTCCCAGCTCTGACAACATTCACTAAGTATCTTCCTGATTAGATTGCCAAGAACAATGTAACTCCATACCCAAGTATGTCAGATATATACTATTTGTGCACTGTCACACCCAGAAACAAAGCATCTCACACAGCATAAATTTCTCCCAAAGTTTTCCAAGACTTCTTGGAATAAGCAGGTTTTAGTGAACGAAAATGTTCATATTGCAGTGGAGAACATGTACTTCCAGCCAAAGATTTTTCTCAAAGTATGCAAGTCAGGCTGTACGACGAAATTTTCAGCAACAAAAAGGAGGATTCAGCATACGCTCCTTTTTTCTATAACACAAATAAATTTAGAAGACATTTTCCCTGGTATCTAAGATCCCACTCATGATTGTACCAACCATTCCCATGAATGTAAAAATAGAAATCTCTGACCCCTCCTTTCCCTTTTCCTGAGACTAAGTAAAGAAATAACCTCATTCACTCATATGACTGATTGGTCAGGACGAAGACGATGTCAGCAGAAGGGAAAAGTAAAACTCTAATAAATGGATATGAAGTCTGATTTTTTTTCCTTGGGAGAATCCACTTCATCAACTATATTCATTTCTTCTGGCAGTTGTCTCCTAAGTGTCCACTAGCAGACAATCTAACTGTAGAGACTTTGAACAGTAAATTTAAAAATGAACAGTGGAGTCATGTAGAGCATTAAAGTTAAGGTAGTAACATCAGATCTTGAATCTGTGTTCAGCAGAAAACTACTGCAGTCAGCAGTACACTGAGATGGGAGCTTAGCACACAGGCTGCTGCTATTTGGTATTTGCTGAATCTTTGAAAAGCTGCTTAATTTCCAGCAAAAGAAAGAGAGAAAGAAAAAAAATATACAGATCAGCATGAGTCATGGATCTGGCTTACTGTATCTTCCAGCAAACTAAGCTTAAGCCAGTGTTTACTAGCACCATGAATATTTGGGCATCTGCAAGGACTATGAAATCCAAGAGAATCCCCAGGCAAAGGAATGACTTCATCCAAGAGCAGAACTTGCATTCTTGGACTGGTGACTTGGGTTTCTCTTTCTTGACAGGTCCCGTGTGCGAACCCTTGCAGGGAGGGCTGCTCTGGGCTGTTTACCACCATGGACATACACTTCTCTACATGAGGAAGTGCAAATGCCAGGCTACTCCCCAGTGCAGTCATATACTGATTAACCTAAAACCTATTTCAAGCAGAGAAAACCATGTATTGGAATGTCTTCTAAAAAGTTTTGTTTATTTTTTTTCTGGAGAAACAGTGTTTACAGATGGATATGGTGCTGTATCTCTATGGCAGAGAAAGTAAGGTCAAAGAAGGTTGTCCTTCTCTGGAACAAAAGGTCAGTGAATGCCTTATTTCCTGAGCAATTTATTTCTACAGGCTTGGACCAGCTTTTAGAAGTAACATCTCCTACAACAGCTTTGTCAGAAGGCAGCCCATCATACAAGAAAAGAATACCTACTGACTGAAAAGTTTTAATTCTGTGTTTTTAGATAGCATAGGCCCATAAAATACAAAAGCAGTAAAGAAGGATCAATACCTTAAATACGGCTAAATACAATTTACCAGTATAGGGTACATATCTTCAGCAGAAAACAGAAGTACCAGGTTTGTGGGTTTCTCAGCATGTCTTTTTGTCCCACTAGAACTGTCCTCTGTCAAGTTCACCTTCATCTATCTGTTCTTCATTTGTGAACTGATCTCATCTAAGCACCAGACCAATATAATCTCGGTCCTATTACTGTTGACATACATGGTGAGGAAGAAAGAATATGTAGACCTGTCTCACTGACATGTTATTGGTGCCTGAGTCTATGTTGTCTTAACAGTTCCTCCCACAATTCCCTGAGGTAACTGAAAAGTAGGAAGAAAGAACTTAACAACAGGAGTTTCACTGCCACTCATGGGGACTGCTTGAGGAAGGACTAGAAGCATTTTGACGGAGAACTCAGGAAGCCATGAATGTTGTATCTTTTTTAATTGTTAACTTTGAAACACGGGCATCTTATCATCTGACCTGGACACTGACCAGTTCTAGACTAAATTCTGTCAGACAAGCCTATAGCAGACTTTCAGTAGTCCCTCCATGGTTTTGTTTGTGAATGAGAGGTCCAGAAAGAATAGCAGTTGGCACATTCAGTTACTTTGGAGTTACTTTAATGCATAAATACACAAAAGTAAAAACTTTTTTCTTAATACTTCTTTCCCCCATTTCCCTTCCATGCATAAATTGGAAGTGGGTAGGAGAAGCAACCCTTTGTAGGTCGCTTTGAACTCAGAGAGCAGTTACTTAAAATTTGTAATCAAAATAAATGTGCCTCACTCATAATGCTAGCACTGCATGGATTACATCGAGTGGTCAACTGAAGATGAAAAATCTCTTTAGAAACACACAGTGAAAGCTCCCAACCTCCAACTGTCTTTCCCCAGGACTTGGCCTTGTAGAGTCAACACTACCCTGCCCAAAGCAGCTGGGAGAGTTGGGGAAGACACATTCACCACATGTGCAGGCACTCAGCAGCAGAACAGCAGAGCAGGCGTACAGTTAAAGCATCACAAAAATAAATAAAGATGACAGCAAGAAACACAATGGGTATTTCAGTACAGCTCTTCATTCAAAAATATGCTCCTGGCCCACAGAAAGACCCTGTTCATGGCTGAGCCAAACAGCCATAAGGGTCACAGTCTTGTGACCTGCACAGCACTTCCTTCCTCTTCCCAAAACTGCAGCCTGCCCACCAGCTGACTCATTTTGTCGACCACCAAAAAGGTTTCCATCACTTGGTACTCTGCAGGCCACAGTGTGAGAATGTGGCTGTAACACACAGCTAAACAATTCTTCCTGCATTTAATTTCAAACAAATGGGAGAAGGAGGACAGACAATCCACACCACCACTTCAAAAAGGGACTGCAGTAAGCCAGATGGCATGGATTAAATCTTGGGGAAGACTTCTGGTTTATGAAGAGAGGATGTGAGAGGAAGAGAGGTAGAAATTTGGCACCCCACCAATGCAATGCAGCGCAGTATCTGCTGTGTGGGTAGTGTTTCAGTGGTAAAGGTTGTAACTCCAGGTCCAAGACTGAAGCAGGAGATCACATAATGATATCTTGAATTCACATTTGCTTTGGATTTGTAAATTTGTGATAGTTAAATTACCTACAAATTGGTTTTATTAATCACAGTTAAATATTTTGTGCAATTTATTATGCATATGAAAAACATGATGTAGAATTATTTCATTCCTTTGCTCACAGTTTGAGTCCATTTTGCTATTTATGTAACCATTTTTCTTTTTTATTCTTTTCAAAAAGCATTAAAACAAAGAGTGAAAAGATTCCTTTTCCAAGGTTCAAAGAAGATTGTGAAAGCATTTTATATTTATCACTTTTTAAAATATTGATCTTATGTATGGATACACACATTCAATCAATTCCAATGTCAAGTGCAGGACAAAATAATTAAAGATGCATGTTTGTTAAACCTGTGCCAGAAATAATTTTATTTTCTTCTAGAGGCAAAGGTTTAATTAAACCTGAGACACTAGAGAGAAAATTAAGAGAGCTCTGAAAAAATGGCAGTTCTTCACTGGGCTGTCTAGAGAACCTGAGATAAATGGAGGTTTCTTAATTACTAATTCAGTAGGTCAGTTTTAGAGCAATTGCACAACATTATGCTAATTGTTTCAGATAAATAACTTCTGTGCATTATCATCTTACAGAGTCTATATCTGCAGTTGGTTCATCAATGAAAAAGGAGACAAAGATGTCTTTTACTATACACCACAAGAGATGGATGGTTTGAGTTACACGATAGAAAAGACATAACATTATCTGAGTCACTACAGTCGTATCCCAGGGCAGTGTTGCATCCATAAAGCAACATGCTGTATTTATTGAACACAGTGCAGATAGTCCTTTGATCTCTGGTTCTGGTTGTTTCAACAGCCCAGTTTTAAATTGGTATTAGCAATTATGATTCACATTACAATCAAATATGTGGTTTCAAATAAGGGAAAAGAAAAAAAAATAGCTGTTCTCTGCTTTAAAGATTCAACAATAGATTATAAAGTGCTCAAAGAAGCAAAGTGAAGTTATTGAAAATATGCTAGTGTCTTTTTGTACCACCCTGAGAGAAGAAATCCTTCTCTATTCCTAAAAGATATACATTTAAATGAAAATGCAATTACAGACAAAGAAGATCTGTTCAAACCGCTAAAACTGTATTTATAGCAATTTATACAGTTTCAATGCCACTAGATATCAACAGCTAAAATTACTGCAAGCTATCTGCTTGTTCCTCAACATTTTAGTGGCTTTCAGAGATCGTCTTAATTAAATGCCTTAAGTGATCTTCAGTTGGAAGGTTTGGTTGGAATTTTTTTTTTGTTTTACCTTTAAACATACACAGCCTTTCCCAGTTAGAAAAAAGTTTCTTATTAGAAACCGAAGATGAGAGGTCTCTGTGCTTTCAACACAAAATTGGATTCCTTTACCCTTTACCAACACTGAATTTAATAGCAAATTATTTAATTTGACAGACATGCAAATTCTGTATTTTCCCAACTACGTATTATTGTCTGGATCTTAAATAACTAAGATTTGTGCTTTGTGATGTTGCAGAATCCTATGCTGAAAGGTCACTAAAAGATTTTTAAATGGGCTACATAGATAATTAGAAAACAAAGCCATCTCTTTCCTGCAGAGGCTTTTGAAACAACCAGCAGCAATTACAACATGCCTAACCAGATGCTCTCTCAGGAACTTAGGTACTCATGAAAGATTGTCTAGATGTCTCCACTTGTCTCTGTACAAACATAGTTTTCAAGTGAGACTCTTCAGATCCCCAAGTTGTGAAGGTGTCTAAACCATGCTTTCTTACAGGGCAGGGCAGCTCTTCCAAGGAAAAGCTGGATATAATCTCGTTGTACAATTTTTACCATGCTTGCTAAGTTGTAAGTACTTTAGAACTGCTTTCAGTGAATAGGGGCAAGGATCTTCTATGAGGCACCTTGCCAGGGGTACATTGTACATTAAATTTCTGCTTCCTAGAGAAAAACAGATCCCATTCCATCCTGGTGAGTATGAGTGATTCCTATGAATTTGCCAGGACTATTCTGAATTGCTTTTTTCTTCTTCAGAGTACTTAGTACTTTTATGTTTCTGACCCCGGCAACACCTGTAATCACTTTCCCTCACCATGGTCCAGTCACCACCAGATTCAGAAGGTCACAATGAATGTGACTGTGAACTTAGCCCAAGTTGTTCTTAATTCACTGAAAACCCTGTTAGAGATTAAAGAAAATTGAAGTAATTTGAGTCCTAATCATTGCTGACTTGAAGCATTCTGAAAGCATTCTCAAGCATTCTGAAAGGCTTGCTGGGTATTTTGAAGGAGCAACAAGGGCTGTTATGTTGATCCCTAGCAGGTCATTGTGTGCATAACAAAGTCCACAGACAAAAGATTATAAAGTTTATGTATTTTCATATCATCTAGAATATTATCTTTACCAATTTTGTTGCAATTTAACCAATCTATCAGGCAGCTTATTTATATTTCTTTATACTTAGTTGTAGCTCTTTCCTGAAACTGAACATTTAGATTTGTCTAGGCAATTTTAAATTAAACTGCCAAATTAATCAGTGAAAAAGTAAATGTACTGTACTTAGGGGATAAGGGTGCAATCCAATTATTTTGTTGAACTTATTTGAAGGCTGGAAACTCTAATGAATGAGAAAAGAACATCAGACTTGGGCTTGCTATAAATAGGGTTATTAACTATAGCCTATTTATATGCACAGCTGCAGACTTCCAGAAGGACCTGCAGAACAACTTGCAGAACGTGTTAAGGGACGGTCAAATAAAGTATCATCTGAACATTAATTCCAGCTAAGTGAACAGATCCCTGGAGTACTTTAACGCATAAACTAAGGTCAGTGGACTTCAGGCAGAAGTGGAGAATATAAATCCAAGACTTCAGGTTTACAATGCCAAGAAACAAAGTCATACAAGCAGAACAGACCATGAGCTGTGTTATCTGCTTGTAAGACAAGACAGAGAGGAACATAACTTGTCAACAGTTAAAGATATGGTTTTTCCTTTCCTTCACAAAGAATAACGTGACCTTACGTCCTCTTCCTGATTATTTGAAAGGTGAAAGAAGAAGATGGAGGACATCACATCTGAGACCTGAACAATTTTCTCTTGGCAAGAAGCTGGATGACAGAGATTTCCCATTTGGAATGGCAGAATATGCTCTACTCTGCTGAGCAGCATGCCACAGAAGGCAGTGTCCTAAAACTATCTTATGTATATATTTACACACATCTTATGGCAACAAATTCCTTTACAGTGAAAGATTATTATTTCATTAAGTACCGTCTCACACAAGCAGCATATTAAACTTGGCACACAAAGAGGATGAGAAAAATCTTTGTCCAGCTGACAGCACTGAAAGTAAAAACTGAGCACAGTGATCTTAAGTCCAGGTACACGATTTAAAAAATAAAGCCCAGAATTAAAGAAGTAGTGAGACAGTATTAATATAATTCCCCACATGAAAATATTTTAAACGCACAGAAAATTCTACTTCTATTTCCTTATCTGCACTTTAAGGCAAAATCCCCGCTGATGTGGTGCAATTTCTAACGCAACATAGTTTTCAGACTATTTCATCTTACATCATGTTATTATTTCATTCACCCTCTACATGATAATGTCTGATTAAATGAATTGGAACTCAGTATTTTTTTTTCTGAGTAATTTATACCAGGACATTGTAAACTGTTTTTGAGACTAATATTTCACAATGATGGTTGTAAATTCAAACACTGGGAAAGAAATCAGATGTCAAGGAACTACCAGAAGAATACACATTTTAGTATATTTTTGTTCAAATCTGTAAACTAGTCTATGGGACAAATGACAGAATAAAAACTAATGTGAAAAACAAATGCAGACCACGAGGAATATGCTTTTCAGCACATATAAAGAAGCAAATCTACAGAACCTGTAGTACAAAATACATTTTCTGTTAAAGACCCTGTAACATCCTTTTTCTCCTTTGCAACTTCAGTGAAGAAAAAATGGGATCTTAGTTCTAAACACATAAAACAGTTTACATTTGTAAAAAATACTATTGAAAAGAGTTAACCAGGATTTTGTCCAAAATTCCATTTACCTGTTACAATGAATTAGAATTACATTTGTGCACAATGAAATTCTAGATAACGTACATATTACATCATGACATATTGTTGGTATAAGTACTGACAATAATTGAGAAACTCTATGAACAAAACTCATTCTTTGATTTAATTAAGATCTTTGCCTGCCAGACTCACAAGATCTTTAACATTTTATTAACAAGCATTTTGGACAGATTTTACTGGTATTATGTGTTTTACAGGGTATTTTGCTTTGCCAAACCATAGTAAATACTTTTGCATCATTGAAATTACATTTACAATAAAGCTAGAGTGGCGAAGTTCAAGACCTTTAAGGTCTCAGAAGCCTGGGCACCTTCTTCTCGACCAAAGTATAAACGATGTAACAATGGAATTTTGAAAAGAAAAAGAACAAATTATATTAACATTTTTAAGCATGTACTTTGTTAGTAAACCAAGGTCTTGAGAATAATTCTAGTAAAGACTACACCAACTGTGTCAGCCTCTTGTTTACACCATCTATCCCCACTCCCAGATCTCACAAAGTAGCTATGTGATGCATAAAACCCTACAAGTCTACCCACAATTCAGGAGCTGGTTCCATGTTTCATCAGCTCTCTCTGCCCACCAAAACTATGAATTCTGCTACATACTCTACTACATCCTAGAGTAACCATCTCTCAGTTGCTGCAATCACACAGCTCTTATTAACAACTCTGCTGTCAGTATCTCAGTGTGATTAGCAGACCAAGTTCTTTCCCCCTTTCACTTCAGTCCCAACCTGACCATTTTACAATTCACTTCTTTTAGCAGTTCTCTTTCACTCCATCAACAATGTCAGCTCTGTCCACTAGGTAAAAATCTCACAGTCAGATCTTCCACCTTGGTCCTATGTGTGGGAATCTCTGAATCTGTGTTGAACAGCCCTCTACATCCAACCCACATACTCTTGGACAAGCAGTTTTCCATTAGACTTGCATGGAAAATATGTATCTTTTAGCATGGCATTCACGAAAAGACAAGGTCTTGATAGTCCTCCTTCTGTTGTACAAGGTTAAGCATATAGTCTGCAGCTAACAAATACGAACATACAAGTACAGGTATTTGACAACTCTTGTAGAGAATAATTGTTTTGAGACTAATCCTTGACACTTGGCCCTAGTCCTTCTGGCACGTACTTATTCCTAATGGAAAGAAAAATATTGTTTCTTTCCTCCTTCCTCCTCAATACTGCGGCGTTTCTTACTTCATGCCTCAGGCAAGTTTTACATCTGCCAAACCTAGGACTACCCTTTAGATATTCTTGCACATCAGAATGCAAGAAAGATGCAGTGTAATTTTAGAAGGTAACTTTTTCAATGTGGGGAAAAAACCTTTCACAACCATTTGTAAATCCTATGTGTATTTGTAAATTATTACTGAAATAAAATCCCAAAGTAATTCTTTAAACTGCTGTGTGGGAGTAGAGACAAAGGAATGGATGGAAAGAAAAATTATATAGTGTATCTGTTTATACTCACACCATCAAAAGGACTACAAAACTGCATGCTCTGATGAATTTGCTGGCCAACAGAACAAGCACTCTAAATGTTACTTTTTAATTTCTAGTCTCAGAATTTAGCTGGTTGCAGTTTAGGACGTAAAGGATTTAAAACACAACCAAACACTTGGAAGAGCAGTGCACCGAGCAAAGGTCCAGCAAGTAGCTTTGGGCAGAAACTAGCCTAGATTCAAATGAAGAAAGGGGCTGGGGTCTGCAGCCAGCTGTCATATACATGGTGATATCTATGAAAAAGCTCAGGTGGAAGGCAGGAAGCTCACTGTCTAGACTTACATCAGGAGAATAAAAATGGAAGATATATAGCAGAGTGACAGCCTCATTCCATTCTTCCAAGCTCCACTTGACTCTAGTGAGAAAGGCCACCTAGACATCCTCATCCCTTGTCATTGTCACCCTGGTGCAGTAACCTAGGACATTGCCAGGTGCATGCCAGTGATTTGAGTCTGCATACTCTAAGAAGGTACTGCTCCCTGTGGAGCAGGCATTGGTGGTCACTAAAGCTAATACATTTTTCCTTCATAATGCAATGGTTTATATGCAGTGACAGCAACTGCGCCTCAGCTGGCAAGAGGAGAACCCTTTCAAAGAGTTGCCTGTTTTCCCACACCTAGTGGAGCACATCCCTTGGTCCTCCTCTGGTATCACCAAGCTGGGACACAGAGCAGCTTCAGGAGTCTTCAAGATCAGCAGAGACTGCTACCACCCTGACCATCTGCCCCACTCTCACGTGCCCACTCAGAGACATGGTCTGGTCATTTGGAAAATACCTGAACTTCATAAAGGTCACACTGCACTGGTGAACCTGAACTGATTCCTTTAAGAAAAATTGTATCAGGAAAATAATTTTTTAAAATACCTAAGCTGCTCTGAATCTTTCTTCCGCATATAAACATTCACTTGTTCCACCAATATTTCAGACACCCACCTCTAAGTAGTACAATGTTTTTCAACTGTTGCCCCTAAACAACATCAACCCCATATATACAAATGAAACTTAAGTTGTAGCTATTGCATACCCAGATAATGAAGTTTCTAAAAAACACTATTACATCAGGTTGCAATGGTCATTTAATCAGAAGGCAAACTACTGCCAAGTTCTCCCTAGCAGAACTAAATTCTAAATGCTTTCAGTCAGCTCTTGGGTTTTAAATAGGTGATTCAAGTTTTAGAATATTTGCCAAGCTATAAACCACAAAATCCAGCATGGACTTTGGTCTTAAAATCTGATAGGCCTTCTGGTAGTTAAAATAAATAAATAAATGTTAAAAATTATCACGTTGCAAAGAAAAAATTTCCTCCATATCAGTTTCATATTAATTGGACTGTTTTCATCATGACAAGACCTCTCTTTAAGAACAAATGACAACAATGTTGCCACTCCCACAAGGCACAGGATAAAAGACAGCCCCCCAATTAATACTACAAAAGCCAGTTATTAATAAAACATACACATCCAGAGGGTACTACTTATTTCAGCAAATATCAACAAAAATACTTCAAAGAAAATACAACATTTCCTAACAATGCCAATGTTCTTTCTTCACCCTTTCTCTTGTTTCTTTTTTATGATTTCTTTTTCTACTTGTCTTGCCCATCAGTTCACTGTCATGAAGTAATGGGCTGGCACTCCCAAAACTTTCAAAACCAAATCTCCATAATAATCTTTTAATTCTTTCAAATTCACTTAAATTCTAGCAGCAACAGGCATCAGTTTACAGTCATAGGAGAGAGGCTCAGAATTGTACTAAGAAACCCTTCAACATTTTGGAATGAACAGCAAAACAATCCACATGGAGAAAATGTGATAATGCAGCCATAACATGATGGCATCAGGCTCTTAAAACATTTCTCCTCAAAGCTCTATTGTATGCATGATTTACTTTGAGCACAAGGATATCTGGAAGCCACATCAAAGACCTAATGGATAGACATTTTGTTAACATATGTAGAACGGATGCCAGGCCATAAAACAACACTGCACTGAGTGTTACACATCTTCAGAAAAGTCTGGTTGTTTTGTGCTGGACTTTTTTTTTTTTCTTCTGGTTGGGGTGCATTTTTGGTCTACGAATTATTTTTTCCGTTATGTGCATGAATGCCTAACAGGCTCAGAAGCCTGGACAATTTTTATGTTCTCTTGTTCCCTGGATCTGTGCCCAGTATCACAAAATCTGAGACAGGGCTGATCTTTGAAACTGGGAAAGGAAGAAGAATGAAAAAGTAAATAAGGATCTATTTCCTTTGCAGAACAGGTTCTGTTACATCAATCACAGAGTGGTAAAGAACCTCACAATCTATGCTATTACCTTAGCATCTCTGTTTCTCAGGTCATCCCTAGGACTGCCACTTTCAAAGCGCTGTTTAAACCTGGCTCTAAGCTACAGTACATTCTCCAATGGTCTTTCATGTCCGTGATGTTCAAAATAGAGACACTTTTCAAATGGTACATACTGTAGATATGGCATTCCATAAAAACAAGAGGCAAAAAAGCTTTGTAGAGTGAATTCCTGGAACAGCTCTCCAGGATTCTGAAAAGTCCACTTATAAGCTCCTCTGTTTCTGCTCTAAAGTATTTATCCTGGATCACAGAATAATGAGCAGCCATTAAATTTATGTACTTTGTAGGGCACTTAGGAAACAGTTTTTCCATCACTTAGTAACTGTAGGATAAGTAAAACAGCACTGCACACCAGGAAAACACACAGTATAAAAGGACACTGAAAGTCAAGATTGTAGAAGAGTTGTATCTTTATCCACTTTGATACCTTTTCAGTTAATCACATATTTTGTGGTTCCATGTATGGCACATTAGGTACATTGAAGCCAGATTAACAACAAACAGCTCCTATTTATAGCATTTCCCCAGAGATGGGAACGGTTGCTGCTGCACTTTAAGACCAATCATGTTACATCTGTATTAAAATGAGAAGACAAACATGTTTTACTGCCAGCTCTGCCTGAATTTCAAATGAAAACCACATTAGTTAACTTGTGAATTTCTCAGTCAGTCAGTCTCCAATGTCAACTTACATAGTTTAAATAAAACATCTCACCAACACACAGTACAGCACAAAAGGATGCTAACAGCATGGGCCCTAGGTGCAACAGAGTGCTCAGATACTCCTCCAAGACAAAAGTCAGGAAGCAACTGCAAATGTCTCTAGCCTGCAATAGCCTGGACCTCAGCAGGTTCTGCTACCATACCTTTGTCATTTCACAAACTTTTTGGCTCAATTGTCAGCAGTAATACAGGCTTAAATATGTTCAGTCCCACAACCCACAGGCTTTCTACTCTCACTGCTGTCCTAAGCACCATGAGAATGGGATCCCAAGCTCAGAAAGGTTGCCAGGCCATCAAGTAATTTTATGTTTGGTCCCACTGCCTCCCATCTGTTTATATGAAGAAAAGGTTGATTTTGAATTTATTATCTTATAGGCACAGGCTCACCTCCTTTGGGTACCTACAAGTTAACGAGGCCTCAGCAGGCACTAAACAAGGACCTCAACTCTCATGAGGCTGGTGGATGTCTCTGCTCCGAACATGCATGACCATGCCTGCTCTGACATAGGAAGAGTCTTGTCTGGGGAGAACAGTTCTTTCCTAACTTAGAAGGAATAATACAATTATAAGCAGAACAGAGACATTGGTAGGACACTGAACTTTACTGACAGCATGACAAAATCCATTACCTTTTTCTGTTCAGATGCTTTCTATACCACCTGAAAACTCAATACTGCAAAGTTGCAGCTTGCAGTAGGTTTCACCATACATTTTTTCTAGCTGGAACATTTGTTTATTGCCTACTGGCTGGCCAAACAGAAAGGATAAAGCAGAAAGGAAACCTGAAGTATCAGTGGGTTAATTTGTCAAAAGTACTTGCACATCGGGTGAAAAGATGCCTCAAAAAGACACAGGACATCTGCGCTCCTGTCACATCATCACCTCTGAAGATTAATGCATCCCTGTGAGCTTGATGCTTCACAAAGCAGAAATCACATTTCTTTTACTGCTTTAGGTTACTTGGAAATGCAAATGTCTTGAAGTTAAACATAGGTGCCTAAAATAAGGTTCACAGCTCAAACAATTCTGAGTACCTATTTTGATGATACCAACATTTCTTGCAGCAGCAGTGACTTTCAGAATGCTAAGTCTAAAACATAGCAACCTTTAGGAAAATATATCAAAAATATGTCAACTACTTTTTTCTGTTTTCCTTAGCATTCTTCTAGTTTTAATCCCCAAACCCCAATTGCTGTATGCAAGAATCCACATAAAACACTTAGAAAAATGATTGAAAAAGGAGGAACTGAACTATATATGTTGCAAGAGTGGTCAAATAAAAAAAAAAACAACAAACCATAAAGCAAAACAAAAAAGAACCACCCCCCAAAAACCCTAAACAGGTAAGAAAAAAAAATTAAATTATTTTCTCCTTTAAAGTATTTTAACAATAACAATTAATATTGCATATTGTAACATAAACTTGTCAGACAAGTATTATTTCAGTTCATGGCGATTAATAAATATGTTAAAATCTCATGGAAGGAATTAATGAATTATTTATAAATCAAGCAGTATATTAAATTCTGGTCAATATACAGATGAACACAAGTATACCTAAGTATGCAGTTATGTCTCGAGGTGAATCACTTTTCACCAGACTTCATACACTTCCTTCCGTGTCCTACAGCGACCCTCATTTTCAACTAAGTTTCAGGAGTTTAAGTTATAAATTGCTGCAATACCTGTGACCAGTTATGTTTCACAGGTTTCAACCTAATTTTAAACTGCTTTGCTTTAGACCTTTGTAAGAGCAATACCATCCACTGTTGATTTTTCACCCAGAGCTCAGAGATCCTGATTTGGGTTTGTTTTGATTCAAAACGTATATTGAAATTTTGGCTTGTGGCAATGGCACCTTTCTGTTCCCCTGGATTTGTACTGCATTTTGAAACACTTTGGCATAGAGGGTACTGTAAGAGTTTGGATCTGCAGTGTATTTTATTGCCTAAATAGCTAGATGGGTCCCATTTTTACCAGAGTAACGCAGTGGAATGAGCATGGTGAAGCACCCATTAAGGCTCCAAAAGGAACTGAGTACGAAAAAACCTAAACATTCACTTGTTTTATTTTTCTGTTTCTCGGTTACATTTTCAAAGTGTGTCCACTACCACTCCCATTAACATCAGCAGGAGGCTTGTAAATAAGCCTTTACCCAGTGTTTAAAAAAAATGAGCTTGTCAGTCGAAGTAGTGAAGAGATCCCAGTCCACTTCATTACTTAAAGAAACAGAGCAGGACAGCAAAGAGAAATCAACTACAGGCAAGCACCTTAACATATCTTTGAAGTCTACATTTGAACACTTCATAACCTGAATTGAAATGTCAAATTCTAAAACATACCAAACATAATTCAGGAAAGATAGCCTATTAACTGGTTAGAAACATGGTTAAAAATGCAGATGACATAAAATTAAATTAAACGCACCCTACTGAGGAAGTTGGAACATTTAAGTTGGTAAATATGTGTTTCATGAAGCTAGACTCACACATGATGTTATGTAAACCAGTCAACCATCAGGGGAGTTCCCTGCCCAGTGATCCAGCTGCTGAAACTGTACATTCATGCTAACACTGAGGATCTCTAGACACTACAAGCCAGAGCTACAGAACTGTCATCTCAGAAAAGATAAAATCTTTTAAGAGCTATGCCTGGTTTAAAGGTCAGAGATAGTCATTCTTCTTCTCCACTGAAGCCATAAAAGTACAATGTTTAAAAAAGCATTGTGGCTCAGTAGATACTCTAGCAGCAATTTCTAGTGCTGCTGTAATTGAGGTTGCATTAACATTTTCACAATAAAACATACTCCCAGAAAAGTAATTCTATGCTGTAAGCTGACACAGAAGACCTTGTACCAGGCACAAATCCTTCAGCACCATGAGTTTAGTTTGTATGATTTTTAGGTAAGAAGTTGGAAGAAAAGAGAAAGCAGGAAGAAAAAGTCTTATAAATGGAAGTCAACAATGTAGGATTAAGTGATGTTCAAACAGAACTGGGAATGCAGATGGTTTATTCCAAACACACATACAACACCTGCTAAACACAGTCATGAAACCTGTTACCTGAAAAAGACTGAAAAGCTGAGATGTCTAAAATACAGAAGAGTGTGTGAATAAAAGTTACTTGTTTTAGGGATTTCTTAGAAAGGGCTGTTCTTTTGGTTTGTTTCTTCCATATTTTTAAAGAAAAAAATGAGTGTTTTTTGTATATTTTCACCCACCTGCTCTGGGTACTTGCTTCCAACTATCTCTGCCACAGTGTTAAAAGATGGAGAGTCTGGATAAGTCTTAGCTCCCATCCTCAGGTGCACAACAATCTTAGTGCCGCGGAGAGACATTCGTGACATCATTTCAGCATCTTCTACAGAGATGCAAGCAGTGGGAATTTGGGGTACATCAGGCTGGTAACTCTGCCCCCCAGTATGTGGACTGTTAAAAAAAAAAAAAAACAACAAACAAAAAACCATAGTATTAACAACTTAGCTCTGTAATTTTTTTAGCATTACCATAGAATTATTAAAAAGAATACATTCATGACCATCCCCACCATACTCTCGAAAGTTACATAGGTACAATTTTTAATAAACCTTTTCACAAAATACATCAAATGTTCTTACACTAATCAGATTATCTGACTGTTACTATTATATAGAAATCTAGACATCTGTTCTTTGTCAGCTCTATTTAGGTCATTGCCATGCTTTGACATGCCTTGATATCACACTATTCACTGCTTTACCAGAAAGAAAAGCAATGAAAAGTCTAAGTGAACAGGTTGCCATAAGTGCATGTTTCCCCTGTGACAAGAAATGAAATTAAAATTCACTACTAAATTTTAATGCTGTTTTCCAAATAACAGGAATTGCAGAACAGAGGAGGTTGGCAGGAACCTCTGGAGGTCATTTGAACCAACCTCCTTGCTCAAGCAGGCCAACCAAAACTAGTTGCCCAGAACCATGACAATGCGTGGAAATCTTCACCTGTGAGCCTTCTCAGAGTAGCAGACACATTTTCTTTATACATTTAAACAACAAAGAAAAGAAATTAAAATTGGGTTATTTTTAAGTCTTCTAAACTGGAAAAAATCCCACTTAATTCCTGGAGGAGATATTAAGGAGGAAAGGAGAAATCTACTTTGTAAGGTTATAGATTAGGTAAAATGGAAGAGATTATTCAGTTCTATTTGTTTAGAAGAATAAATCCTTCTTAGCAATAACAAGTCATATTATAATCAATAACATAACCCACAGAGCAGATATGTATAAATATTTATTTGACATGAAAATACTAAAAAACAGAGGTCTTACAGGAGCTGCTTCAGAGTATAGATAGATCTGTTTATTAAGTGGCAACAGTTCAGGAAATTATCGCTCCCAGTTGTTTACAGCTCAACCTCAAACAAAGGCTGGTGCCTCTTCCCATCAGCTTTGCAGATCAGGTGACCCATAGCTCACCTTTGAAATAACATTTGCCCTGAAACTTGGAATCTCTTGTGCCATGTAATACTCCCTGAGTGGGATAAATTCACGTAGACTTATGAGTTCAGATCTTTTTTCCTTTTTTTTTCCTTTCCTTTTGTTGGAAAAAAAAAGACACCCCTCATCCCCGCTTTTAAAATGCAATAACTTGCTGCATATGTTTAATATTTCTTTGAGTGTTTGGGGATAAACCCAGCATGTTAATCAAGAGACTTTCCAACAGTGTAAAATAAACAAGAGACTGAAAAAAAAAAAAAAAAAAGAGATATGACAACTTCATGTACTAATGTTAACTAATGTTAAGAAAACCCAAACCCTACATTCAGCGACTGAGCAGAAACTGTTTCTTTCTGCTCATTTTAAATGAATGCTTTCGCCTGTATCTTCTGGCAAGTTTATGTCTTAGTACTAACACGGTGTGAATGCTCAATTGCAGTAATTCAAGTTTTATCACTGATTTCACCGTCCTTGTTATTTCTCAGATGCTCAACAAAAGAAACCCCTAAAACTGTATTTGTTTCTCCAATTTAAGCAGCAACTATGTTTCTTGCAGATGTTCCATCCTGATGTTCCACCACAACTGTGGATAAGGCTTCTGACAACTCACTATGATTCACACGTGCTGACACACCTCAAGTGAATGAATGCTTGCAAGTACAAAATTTACCCAGCTAGCCCAAAAAATAAACCTTGAAGGCACCCGGAAGTGCCATTTGTATGCTTAAACTACTACTTTGCCAAGATTACAAAGGTAAACCCTACTACCCAAATTAAGACATATTGACAAAGGCAGGCAGAGCCAGCAACAACTCAGATGACACCAGGACCTGACAGGAATGGATGGCTGTCCAAATGATTTCTACAAAAAGGGAAATGGACCCTAAGCATGACCAGTACAAAGACTCAAAGCAATACCACAGTACTGTATATTCCTAATGCTACAAGATGAACCCATATAGAAAACATTTGTGGCAGACACTAAGCATCCTGGGATGCACCTGATTAAAGTTTACATGCATGCAAAACATGCCATGTGTTAAAGCATATCATCTACATAATAAACTGCTTAATAAAGGGCCAAAGAGTACATTAATAAAATCTAAGTAAAGCAAATTAAGCACCTTTTATGCAGAGATAACCAAGAACTGGAAAGGCTACTGACCATATGGCAAGACCTGAACAAGAATTAACTAAACAAAATAGACATTACTAGCAGACTCTGTGTGTAACAGATGGAGAGACGCATTCCTGAGTTTGGTTTAAAACAGGGCAAAGAGGATGTAGTTCAGGGCAGGACAAAGAATTTTTTTGTGGAGGAGGGTGGTGGGGGAGATGACAAGGAAAATTTTTTTCATAGAGTCTGAACAAACATGATTTTGTGACTATTACTTCAAAAGAAGAAGGATCTTACTTAGAAAAAAAAACCAACTAAACTCTCTCGCATTTACCATTCCTTGCACCTTGAAAAGGAAAAGAAAGGAAAGCATCATATAAAACCAGCTATAGAGATCACAAAGCAACCCTGACTCTGAATCAGCATTCAACTTTACAACAATGGTACCTACAGGCAAGCAAGGTGCACCTCTGGCATTTCCACTAACACCTGGGAGTGGTGTCAGCATCTGCTGCTTCAAACACACACTCTCTCTGAAAAATGCTGTCATCCAACAAAGCCTAAATTAATTCTACAAAACTTTAAGCGTAATTAGGCCATTTAATATATGATACCCCCAGTCCAACACCATAGTTTGGTGTTCAGAAGAGACGGTAAGTAGTTCCTCTATTACTTTTTATTTACTTAACAGAAGCACCTGTTTTGATTTTAGATCTAATGAATCACCTCAAATCCATATTTAAACTATTAATTGAAAACATATTAATGTTAATACAAACTCATTTGGTCCTGACATTCTTGTTCAACAGCTGACAAGATTCAGATAAATAAAGTGGTTGAGTTTTGCTTTTGATAAACCCCTAGGTTTCACATCTTGGAAAGTATTTAAGAGAAGTGTCATGGTATGAATAAAAGCAGAGAAAATGCTCAGAAAAAAGAGCACATTTTCTCTGTTAAAAGTACGTGTCAAATGACTAGTAAGAAACAGATGTGGGTTCTATCTCACACTAAAGTGTAAAGGGAGGATAAAAAAATCAAGAAGCAGCTACTTAGCTTCTCTTCTGAGTAAAACAATCAAATGTGGAAAAACTAAAAAATGTGGATGAAAAGATGTGCTGCTGGTGTCAGGTCAGTTCTAACTCTTGTTACTGTGGTAGCTGACCTTGCATGCTTCATTACTTTGTTCCTGCACTTCCAACCCTTATCTCTAAGATAAGCTAAAATGCCCAGGGAAAAATAAACTGTGTAAGAACCAGTGCTTCAAGCTAAACCGGATGCTCTGAGGGAAAACAGATCTCAAGATGAAGCCTTAGGAAATGATAGCAATCTCCTAAAGGGAGAAGTAAGCATGACATTACAAGAACTCTAACGCGGCTAAAAGAAAAAAAAACCCAACCAATCAAAACTTGATTATACAAAAGCTTAGAAAGATTTGTTTCAGCCATAATGTGTATACACACATCCCCAATGCACCACTCCTCACATCAACCTCAAAAAGCAATCTAGAGTTGGGAAATATAAAATCAATGTTGTCCAAGTATTGCCAGTGTTGTCTTAAGTTTGCTCATTCAGACAAATACATTAGAAGACTAATTACATATGTGACCACCTATTTTCTACAGGAATGAACCGCATGCAAACTAAAAATCCATATCAGATCAGCTAGTTTGTTAATATTGACTTAAATAATAAAATGCATTCCTGAATAGAAACATGACTACATTAATCACTAGCTATACCCACAGCAAGATCACGGCCTTAACTCCGTAACAGGCTCACATCTTCCTCATACTTTGCTTTTGTTTTTTCACTTGTATATTCCACATATCACAGAAAACCCCCTCACCATATACAAAGCTCTACACTTTAAAGGGAGTGATGGAACATGCTGTAGCAAACCAGAAGGGAATCTAAACATCTTGCTCTCGCAGTTAGCTACAGAGAGTAGCTATTCATGAGTGCCTCACTCCTGTAACTTTCTCTTCATCAGGAGCAGCATGGCAAAGCCTGAACTCCATGCAAGTAAATGCCCTTCTCCAGCACCATAAAATCCTTACAAAAGAAAAGTTTCCATTGTGTGCACTCCAATTCTGTATGTTCTTCCAAGATTCTTACCATTATCTGGATAGAAAGGCCAAACTGTAATTGCAATTAGTCAAAATGTCAAAAATATTGTTAATCTTCTCAGAAGAATTAGGTCTATACAAATAAAATCAAGACTATTCCTCATTTACAACCACTTGGCAAAATATAAAATAAATAAATTCAGCCTAATTTTGTGTTTCTGTCATCATTTGTCCCAAGATTCACTTGCTTCGTTTGCTTCTTATATTGTCTTTGTAGGATTTGACTTGTTGGTTTACAGTAAGTTGAACAGATATCAAAACTGTCAAATTCAAAACCAAAGAGGAATACGCACAAAAATTTTAAGAAACTGTGGAGTAAAAATATGATAAAAATACGGAATTAAATAAAATAGTAGTCTGTTACCAAGATTAGAATATCTGGAATCCAGCCACACAGTGTCTCTTTCAGATTTCTTTGCACCAATCTTTAACTGATGCAGCATCAGCACAAGTGTAATGGAGTGTAAGAAAGGCTCCAGAAGCTACTGGCCTTACCAAGGAAAATTCCCTTTGAAGAAGAACACAGCATTATTCTGTTACCACATGGACTCCATTTAAATTAACATTTAGAAAACTGCTGGGCACTCAATAAAATTAGGCTTTACCAAACAAGCGCAATAGCCTTGCCATAATTACACATCCTAGGTTACAGAACATAACTTACACATATATGTTTGTATTTCATTATAATATTCAGTAACACAAGCACCAAGAGAACTCTCCAATAAGTACAATTTTTTTTTAAAAATAGCATGGATTAGATATGGTTTGCCAAACAGGAAGCAGAAAACAACTCTGAATAGTAAAATGATCAACTGAAGTTTGATTAATTCTACCCTGGGACTATCCAATGGCTGGGAAAGTAGAACAGCTTTCCAAGAATCTGTAGGAGGTGGAAGTTTGCATTAGCTGCTCTTCAACTGAAAAAAAAACTTGCTGGATCTTACAGACATGAAGATGACTCTCCAGCAGCTGACATCTTGAGGGAACTATTTAAGTAATACACCTGTTTGGCCTCCTTCTGCTCAGTACAAATCATCAAGCTCTGTCCTTCTGTGTTTACATCCTTGCCTTGTGAGAATGCAGCTGCCTGCTGCATGCTGCCACAGGTACATTAGAAGAGGACACCATTAGGAGAGTACTCCTGGAGTGAACACCACTGACAATCCTAATTGCCAGCAGCTGCAAGGATTCTGGCCTCATACGCTTTGTTTTTCTTTTTTTTTTTTGTTGAATTACTAGCTTCTCAGCCTTGAGCACAAGTCTTACTTATATCTTCAGTGACTCCCACATCACCACAGACCAATGTGCACACAGGAAAAATTCAAAAAACCTCACTGAGAACAGATGTTACATTTTATACCTACAGGAAGGATATAAATAAATCCAAATAAACAGACAAAAAAGAAATAAAAAACCAAAACAACAAAGCCCCCTCATTTTCTTTACTTGGAAAGCAGCAAATCAGACAAAGAGGCATCACAAGGCTAGCAATACAAAAGCAAACTGAGTAAGAGCTAGCTGTCTAGAACACTGACCTGCTGTTCATACCTTCTCCATTTAATGATATTTTTCATTATTATAATTAATTCTTACACCAAAATCATTAAGCACAAATAGGTGTGAAGAGGCATTAGAGATTTCAGGGTACTGTATCAGTCCTTCCAAGTCTCTGATACATTACAGATAGGGAGCAGCAGAGAGGGTCAAGCTCTCCCACACACAGGCATATACATACACACCAGAAACATGAGTCTGCCCTGGCACAGAATACATCATGGGGCAGTACAGGGAGGTTCCTCCTCCTGTCAAAAGATGGTCATGGTAAAGGGTAACGTGCAGCCAACACTCAGAGAGCTGAAGGAAAAGGGAAGGGATAGAGGATATTGGTCTTACCACTATAAAACTTCACCCTTTTAATCAGCTGACCACCGAGGTAAATAGAGGGGAGCAAGGTCTAAAAGGAGGCAAAAGAAAGTCTCAAATTCACAGAACAGGCTATGGATGGTGCTTTTCTTCTTTCCTTCCTTTTCTGTGCAACACACCATTCAGAGCAGTATGTTCTTAGGACGCTGTCCTCCATAAAAACGGAACCTATCTTAAACTCATATGCATTTAGGAATACCTTCTCCCTTCAACAAGCTGTGGCAACACAAACAAAGCCTCACAAACATACATTTTTGAAGTGTAAAAAATAAGTCTTGAGTATCAACAGGAATATAAAGGCAGTCTAGGAAAAAACCATAAGGTAGGAATGGAAGTGACAGAGGATAAACATGTCTCTGAAGTCAGCAAGAGACAAAACATCTTAGTACCAAAGGCAACTATGTGGATGGATTAAAGGAGAGATTTTTTTAAAAGTAAAAAACTAGACAGTAGAATAACATTGTTATTTTCATCTCAGACAGCATAGAATTAAATCCCAGAAGTAAAATAGAAGAGAGGGAATAGAGAAATTTAGTAATCTTTTCTTCTGTTTGTGAGTACAACCATTTCCACTGAAACACTTCCATTAACCTCAACAGAAGGGAGCAGGAGAGTAGGGGAGAAGACTTAAAAACCTGCCTGGATATGAGAAGAAAGCGAAGGGATTGACTGGATTCAATTTCAAGCAGTGAGCAAACTAAAAGCCACTGCAAGACACTTGTCCAGGTGAGCCACTCTATTTTCTGAAGAAAACTGAAACTCTGAAACATCTTCACTACATAAATGCTTCTTTCACTCCCACATATCTAATTTCTGTAGAATATTAAACACCTTTTTGATGTTCTGTTAAACAATCCAATACTTTTACCATTCAAATAAAAAAGAGAATAAAAAATATGTTAGTAAAAATTATACAGGGGGGTACCACTTATTTTTCCTCTCAACTGAGAAATTTTAGTAGTGTCACTTGAAAGGGACTGTTTTAACTTCACCTGATTATTACATTTGCCTGTTATCTAGTTCACACATTATACAATTACACTTATGCAATGTAAAATGCAATATAAATGCCTAAGTGATAAGAAAACTTTACCTAATAGTGTATTACACTTCTTTGATAAACTTGTTCTCCAATAAATGGTACATTTTTATTTCCAAAATTCAGGCAAGTCTTGCCTGTCACTTCAAAGTTACAGACACCCTGAAATTTTCATTTTTGAACCTGAAATCCACTGTAAGCAGAAAAGTTCTTTTTAGGAACAGAATGTATTTTTAAAGTTCATTATAGTATTATAACTCTGGTGAACTACAACTAAATATTGAGCAGCCCAGCAAAATGCCATGCCAAGCGTGAGTGTTCTTTCCCCAGCTGTATTTGTTGACTGTGGCAGATTGTCCCAAAAGCTTCATCATCTACATTAGATGAAATAAAAATTGTCCCAACAGGTACGTATTTCCTCTGAACAACTCCTTTCCCGGCAATTAGTTGTGTGTAGGAAACGAAGAGTGTCAGGCTGAAAAAAAATTAATAATTTCCAGTGCAAACCATGATTGAGACAATGATTAAGTTATAGGGATCTTCCCGTGCTACAGGTTTCTTCAGGAGCATGCAGGAAGAACACTTGGTACATAGCAGTTTTCCTAAGGAAATTAATGTAGAGGCTTTCTGAGAAAGTAGTTAAGTCTTGAGAATTCAAGTCATTTTGCTTCCCCAAAAGGAAAAGAGATATTGCTGACAAGATGCAACACTTTCTCACTGTTTTGTTTTTGATATCAAGCTTGTTGTGCTCTTCAACATATACTATACAGTCATATTGTTTTGCTTAATGTTTGAAGGTTTGTGCTCTTCCATTTAATCCTGGAGATACAGCAATTCCTTCATCATCTTCTCAACAGGAGAGAAAAGATTATTCTCAATTCCACTTTTGCAATTTATGGGTTTCTTTAATATCTAATAAAGAGTGCCTATGAGTCTGTGCTGGAAGAGAGATTACCTGAAACAATATAATTTTCTCTCATTTTCATTAGTTGAACCATGCTGCTCAAGAAAATGTTGGAAAAAAGGTAGCAGGCTGGAGGCTGGTACAATAATGATCATCACTTTTACAGTCTGTACATAAATTAAGATACACAAATTATTTTGGACCTGAACCAAGAGATACAGGCACACAGCCAGTCAGATCAGATGAATTGTTGAGGTGACATGGCTCTAGGGACATGATGAGATTCCAGACTACCTGAAAAGTGACAGCTGTGAGAATGCCAGAGCTCTCCAAGTCCACCCCTGGTAGCTCCAGAAGAGGAGGACTGTCAGAGAGGACCACAGGCTTCACCACTTCCTCCTCACCCATATGTCCAGGGTCTCACTCGAGTTCAGGCAGTTTCTATGAGGAGAGGCATGCAGCGAGTCACTGCACTCACCCTCGTGTACACCCCACAGCCTTAGGGCTCAATACAGGAAAAAAATGAAGATCACTAAGTACAACACTGCAAGACAGTAACAGAATGAAAAGTGAGAATTTCCTTCCCAATGTTCAGGTGCTAAGTAGTTATTATTCCCCCACACCCAAAGTACACTGTGCAAGAAAATTATCTCCCTGATTGTGAGTAGTTAATGTTAACACTGAGACCATGTGTAATATTCATGAATAATATGAATAGAAATTTTTTTTAAAACTATATCTACTTAGAAAGAAGTGCATCATATAATTTTTAGAAGCAGAACTGTGTTTTACAAGCTAATATACACAGACTGAATTACCTTGCAGCTGTCAAGCTAAAATTTCTTCCTCTAAAATACTCTGTCCTACTCTTCTGTGTAAGCCTAGTGGAGTTACTTAAATTATTCACTGGAAATTGTACTTGTTTCAAATCTAACTTGTCTATAAACAGATACTAAACCCTACAGAACAAACTCAAATGTGTGCAATTCATAACTACTTATGACATAGTTTAAAGCAATTGCTCTGTAAGTGCAAAGATCACCTGCAGCTTGCAAAGCCTTTGTATACCCAGCTCTCAAAGTGAGCTTTTAATAATTTAATCTACATGAAGTTTCACTGACCTGCAGGTGAAGCTTGGGTTGTAGCCCGTACACTGATTAATACCAGTATTAACAAAACTCCTGTTTTAAGGGGACAGTGCTTGATCCTTTATCTGACCACTGAACTGTTCACCTGCAATGAACAGTTGATGGCTGATGTGACCCAGGATACACTGCAAATCACACTGCAGCACTTCTTGCTGCCAGAGCTATGAAACTGTTGAGCAGCCTTGCTGAAAAAATGCTGATAAAACAACTTCTCCTTGAAAGTTCATGATTTGGAAGTTCATGATTTGTCAAACATTTGGCGGAAACAGACCTGTCTAGGAGCATCCTTCTGAAATCCTGACAGTCAGACTGTCTAGTTCACAAGCTCTGCTCCCTGTTAACCTTTGTAATGTCCTCCTGAAAAACTCATGTGGTGGTGGAAACAATAGTGCATTTGTGGCTAGAATTTCTACCACAAACATATTTGGACTGAAACTAAACAAAACTAAAAGCTTCAGACACCTTATGTGGGAGACCCTAGAGGACTGAATGGAATTCTCCTTTCCTTTCTCAGGAAACTTCCACAGACAAGCGTCACCTAGAAGTCTAATGCTTTCCAATGGTGTTCTCCAATTCCTTGTCATCTTATTGCAATTGCCTGGATTCTGGCATCCTTTCACTAACTCTTAAGCCACTCCATTAAGTAAAATCAAAATAGTGAAGGATTAAAAAATACCACTCTATGTAGGAAGGGTTAAAGGAATCCATCACTGATTGTCACTCAGAAGTACCATACAAAGATTTGCATGACTGAAGCTAATTTTAGATCCTGAAAAACAGTTACACTTCTGAAAACATAAGTTGCAGCTGCACTTGTAATTCCAAGTAGCTCTCCTAAAGTTTTCTCATGGGTCTGCCTATTCACATCACATTTCTGGCAAGACTGAAATGTTAGCATTCCCTCAGACACTGCAGCACACCATTTCTGTTTTCCTAGATTGTCAGCATTATAAACTAAGTAAAAGAAGAGGGGAAAAAATCCCCATACTTTTGTGGAGTTACAGCCTTGGATGGTCTCTCAGATGAACCTGACTGCCCAGGATTCTGGCTGCATGTGGACAGTATTGAGTCCCTTCTCAAGGTCTTTGAGCTTGAGCACAAACGTATATCCCTCTAATACCCTTTATGGAGATACAGAGCATGTACTCAAGTTGCCTGGTCCCTTCACATAATTTCTGGCACTCCAATGTCCCCCCAGTAGCAACCGCAGCCTTCTCAGAGCCCCAGACTGGGTACCCTGAAAATTGTTCTTTCCTTCTATAGAGACTGCAGATAGAGATACTCAGAGGGAGACACAAACTCTCCTCAAAGAAGGATCACAAACTACTTTCTGAAGAGGTGCAAGCAACACACAAATTACAGAAGAATAGCTAAAACCTCCTTACATCTCTCCTGTGAATTCACTCCTACCAAACCTTAGATTTTTGGCAAAATCACATTTGAATCCCAGAACTTGATTTCTAAAGTTCATGTTGTTCTTGATGATATAAAACTGTTACTAAGAAAAAGCCCTTTACTTTTTTTAAATTCCAGCTCCTTTGTGCTCTTTTCAGTGTTGTTTAACTCCCTCATGGTGAGTTATTACTGAATTGAACTCAAATCCTTTGAGTTACAGTCAACAAATTATTTTTCAACATTCACATATGAAAATACGATATTCTTACATAACGAACTGTATTCTCTGTCATTCACCTCCTGCCAGAGCCTTCCCACAGATCTGAATCTCAATCTAGCAGAATTCAACAATCAAACAAAAAAACCTAAGAAAACCTCATGGTTATATAGTGGATTATTTATCAGCAGTAGTCATCCACTGTTACGCAGCAAAACAACCGTTACTTGGTTTTGGCACGCACAAATTGTTGCAGAATCTACTATTGACTACTTAAACACAGTTTAGAAGAGCTGACTTTTAATGTTGTCTTCTTTACAGCAAACAACGTACAAATGTTATCCTAAATTAACATTCAAAAGGTACTAATACTGCTTATAAACAGGGAAAGACAGATATTACTGTGAGCTGCTCAAGATCCCACAGGGGCACAAGGCAGAGTGATGAACGCAACTTCAGAACCCCTAGGTTTAGTTGACTCACATGATTATTCTCCCTCATCTGACAAAAGTATCTTTTGTTCTTCGGTGCACAAATGTCTAGAATCAATCTGAATTTTTCAGAGCTAAACAGTACATAGTTTCTTGTTGAGGTATTTTTGTGTGCTTCACAGCCACAAACAAACTAATGTAAAGAAATCCAAATAGAAATAAGTCAGAAATTATGTGGTTCCTTTCTGCTCCTTATTCTTAGAAGAAAAGTTCTTTTGCATTCACAATGGATTAAAAAGCCATGAAGTGCAGTCAAAGCTTAATTCTGCTTAACAATAATAATAATGAGCAGAAGCATATAAAAGACAACCCCTCTCTGTTTCACAGGGTATTTGCAGTATTCACATTAGACAGCCAAGGCAGAAGTACTGTGGATAGAGACCAGGAAAGAAAGGCAAGGTGAAACAGTTTAGCAGAAGTCACAGACCCTAGTCACCTAACCAGCTAATGGAAACAATCTATAAGTATCGAACAAAAGTCACATTTAAAAAGCAAAGTTGGAAGAGAACAAAGTTACAGCTTTAGGTTTGTACCACTGTCCTAAATATAAAAACAAAATGAGAGAAAGTATAAGATGCCTGAAGGAGTGGACAACAGGCAAGTAATCAAAGCTGGCATCACTGGCAGAGCAGAGACAGGAGTTGGCACCTCTCATTTAATAAACCAGATGGAGAAGGATTTTCACCATTTAGCCCTACCCTGCAGCAAGACAAAAGCATTAGTATTTGATGCAACAAGACGGACGCAGTAAGAGTAACGTGGGTAACTGATTGGATTTGAAGATGAAAACAAATCTGGAGAAAAGGATTAAAGTAATTGAAATGGTTACACTTCTGAGGCACAAGACATTGCTTCTATAGGGAAGAACCCATTATTACTGTTGGCCATCAACACCAGCCTACATATAGAAGACAATTCCAAACAACAACGGTGGAACAATTGGCTCTGACTTCCTAAAAACACAAGTCAAAATTTGTGTGCCATAAACAAGGGGTTTCATCATACAAATAGGTCTAGCTAATCATACCTAAATGTCTGACATACATCGTAGCAAAGATAACACAGCAGGGTGAGGCCATCCTATGGGAAGACAACATCTAATGAAATAACACAGGAATACCCTACCATATGGACAAGCCACAAGTAAGACTGTGGGAAGTGGAAGAAACAGCAGAAACAAGATGCCACCTGCCCTGTGAAAAACAGTGCAAGCATTCTTGTAAAGAGAAATCATAATATGTTGGAATAAACCATACACATTTAATCACATGTTTTAGCAAACAAGGCAAAACAAAACGAGGAATTAGCATTTCCAAATCCTCTGCATTCCTGGGGCATTAACCAGAGAGATTGTGGGTATTAACAGTTCACTAGCAATCAAATAGATTTTAAAATTGGCATCCATATTTGGTTGCTTGTTTGTTTTACATAAGTAAAAAGCTATATATCAAAATAAAATTTTATGTCGTATACATGCATATAAATCCAGCCAAAGTCCCTGCAAAAACCTGTGCTCACTTTTGGAAATCAGCAGGAAACCTTGAAAAGAATACTTCAGCTGCTTTAGAGCAGATACAACATGTTTCCTAAGTAAAACTTCAATATATATATAAGCTGAAATGGTTCTGCAATATGTAGATAAATTTTAGTAACACGGTCAAATTAAGAATAATGCCAAATAGATTCAGAAAAAGTATCTTGAGTAATATGGGAAGTAGAAACAATACCTAGTGGGAAATATAAACTGGGAAACCATGAAAATAATGGAAAAAGACATGTAAATAATAAAATTGGATGGGCAGGTATATCTATACAGTAGACCTCTGTACAAGCTGTTTCAGAATTGTCTGAACTAAAATTTAAAAAGTGAGCTGCTGTGTAACTTGAAAGTAATCCTAGAATACATGAAGAAACAGAGGCTTTACTCTCTCTTTTTTAAAAATTTTTGTTTGCTTGTTTGTTGTTTTTCTTGGTTTTTTTTCTTTTTTTTTTGTTGTTGCTTAAAGAAAAAAGGAGAATATTAGGCTATGACACCTCAAACTCCAATTCTGTAGCATTCTGGCACAAACATTCTGGTACTATTCAATCTTTTCCAGTTGTCCAGGGACAAATGCTCATGTGCTCTGGATATGAACACTCCAGATAAAGTCTGCAGTTACTGCACTTTTAGAGAAGAAACATGGAGAATTACAGAGAAACAAAATAACAGTCCACATACTTCCCAGATCTTATCAGCAGCTGAAAAATAAATACAAAGATTGTGAAACTAATTCATTAGCACTGTAGTACTCGGATCTCTCTCTGTAATCTTCATCTGCCTTTGTGTTGTCAGGTTTTCTTTCAATCCTTCACATTTATGGACACCACATACTAGTGAGACACTTGCTGGTGTAAACAAGAAAACCGAATATTGCGAGAACATTAAAACAAACCTGAAATTGATAGGTCAAGACATTACAATCATGTCAGAGGGTTCTGAACTTACTAGTGGGGTTTGCATAGGCACCACAACTCATACAGACTCCGAAGAGACTGGCAGCACCAAAGAAAGATGGAGCTGATTAGGGAGAAACAGGAAATCACGGGAAATTGCTGAAGATCCTGGTGCTCAACCCACAGCAAGCACAGCTGTAACTCCTTATACACCAGCGCATGAAACCCAAAACTTGGCAGTTTTATACACTCAACATCTTAATATACATGAACCAGTAATGCAAAGTTGGAATAAAACTTAATAACTTCAGAGTATTACCAAACCTCATCAGTGGGTGCTCATGGTACTCAAACAAGATCAGAGTTAACCATGATATGGGTGGTCATCTAGCCACCAGCAAAATGTATGACTCAGTAATGTTAGGAGAGTCCAGAAGACAAGAAAAAAACCAATGGAATACTACATTGATAAAGATTCACCTGTGGAAATTACTGGTGAGGAAGCCAAGATTTCAATAGTTGTTATCCTCACAGCATCTTTCTAGATAACAGAGTCTATCAAAAAAGATTTTACTAGCCCTTTACGTCCCTCTGCCAAAGTTACGGGACACTGCTTGTATGACTAGACACTAAATGGATGAAACTCTTCACAATTACACAACCATATTCCTGAACAGGAGGACTCAAAACTAGGAGGAGGTAGAGAAAGCTCTTGTTAGTCTCATCAGCATTTTAGTGACTTTGTAAGAAAACAAATATGCCAGGTGTATGAAATTATACAGAGATTGCAGATGTCACATCAAGCCCTGTCTACTGGAAAAAAAACCAAAACAACCAAACCCAGAGTTGTGCAGTTCAAAGCAAAAAGAGGAAAAAAGTTTGGCAAAAGCCAAAGAGAGATTGGGACTGATGAAACATCTACAGATTTCCCCCTGTATGAAGTTACCTGAAATTTGACTCCTTAATCACTGTGCAAATAGCAAGAACCCACTGTACAATATGATCATCTCCTAAAACATAGGCTCCATTTCTTCTAATGACATCAAAGTTCTCTTTCTGACAGCTAAGATTTGCCCAAAGCTGAGCACAAAGACTGCACTGCAGAATTCAGACTGGCATGTTGGCCTTAAGGAAACATAGGAAGCAAAGTCAAAATTAATGAATTGCCAGTCAACAACATTTACAGACATCCTGGAGCAAAAGCCTCTAATTGCAGGACAAACCCCACAGGAGACCACCAATTCATACCTCTAAAGGCAGCAAGACAACATGCATAGTGCTATAAAACATAACTAGAATCTTTCCACAAGCTGCCCAGAGACTTATAAAACACTGACTGCTCTTATTTCCTCTTGTCAGACCCCAAATAAGGGTTTTATCCTTGTTACCTGCTAGCTTAGTAGAATAGGAGACAATACTGCTGTATCCCATTGCCACAGGATATTGCTTTAGGACAGTCTCTCATTGAGATGTTTCTTATGATCAATTCTTCTTTCTAATCTAATCCCATAAGTGAAAAGTGTTCACAAATAATCAATGGCAGTTCCGGATTTCTTCAATCATGCTATGCTACTACTGTTGCATCTCTACAAGCATCACAGAGCTTCCTGTTGCCCTTATGCCTTGTGTGCTCCCCAAGCCTGTGCAAAGCAGATGGAAGATGCTGCCTACTCAGCATGCCACTGCTTCCCCTCTATGAACAGCAGAACGGGTCACAAGAAGAAAGATTCCTACAGCGGTAGCAAAAACTTGGGTATACTGGCATTCATAGTGAAAGGAGGGGCAGAATTTAAGGGAAAGGAGCCTTCTGGGCTCAGGAGACAATACGAAGATACAGTTTCAAAGACAGAACATTCATTTTAAAGGTCAGATGCATCTCTTTGCTATTAAAACAAAACCAAAACCAAAGAACTAAATCAACCAACTAAACAAAAGCCAACCAAAAAGCAAAAGAAATCCTATTAAAACTGCTATATCATCCCAGAATTCAGAAAACATGGCAGAACAAGAAGAGGAAGCTGAATCTGTCACCATTGATGTGAATAAGCCCTTACTTTTCTTGGACATGGAGTTTTAGGGAAAGGAAGAGCATCTCCTTAGCAAGCAATTCTCATATGTAGAACCAAAGGCAGCAGACCAAGCATTGGAAGAGGTGATGTGGTAAAAAGTCCCTGTACTAGCACTGGAGAGCTGAAAAATGCCACTAATGCACACACATCATCAGCAAGACTGAGAAGGGAATGACCTGGCTAACAAGCAATGAGGAATACAAAGGAAAACAATTTATATACAAAAAGGTATACAAGACTATACATGGTAGGAGAAAATAAATGAAGTGAGGTTACAAAAAGGGGAAATTAAGAGAACGGAAATGCAATGGAAAATAAATGGTTTTCAAATTCCCACACATTCCATGAGATGATATACCAGCCCTGTGCCATATGTACTGACATGGGCCATCTGTGCAACCTCAGTCATAAATCTTGAGTTGCACCATGCCTTTCATGACTTCAGCTTTCATCCAGACAAAGTTTTTGATTAGAGTTACTAGAGCTTCATAGGCTGGTGGTGTGTCTTGGCCACCGGTAGACTGAAGAAGGAGAGAAAAAGTGAAGGGAAACACTTCAGTTAAGTATAAGATGCTGAATTTAGTCCAAAAAAGAAAAGAACTTGACCAAGTATGTGTCCTTGTTAAAAGTCTCTAGATTGTGTCAAAGTACTACTTGGTCTGTTTTGGCCTTGTAATATGTTCCCTGTTGAATTTCTTGTATATTGGGGAGATTGTTCTGAGTATCTAAAAACCATAGTAATAGGGCTCTTGGCATCTATCCTGAGGATTCTTGGGAACTTCCTTTTTGAGTTGTCAGAAAAGCACTCAATTTTGCTTCTTTCTTGAGCCCTTAAAGGACGTATTATTACAAGATACAGTGTTATGACTTTATCTAATCTGTGGTTCTTGAAGAACAGAAGGATTTACTGAAAGTTTTAGATTCATGACAGTACATTAACCACAAAATAAATACTGGACCATTTCAATAGCTAAAGGACACCTTTTTATTTACAACATGTTTCAAAAATGTACAGCTAGGAAACAAAAAAACCCAAAGACTTACGGCTATCTTATTACAATCAAATAACTTCAGGAGCCTTACAGCTAAACACTTCATTTTTCCTATCTTCTTTCACTTCGTTTATTTAATAAACAGAACAACTGCTGTAAAAAAGCAAGCCTATGGTAGCAGAAAATAGTTTCGTCATCACTATTTCTTCAATAACACTGCCTGTTGTAGCACAGGACTGGTCATCCAGATTATTGCTCAACTTCAACTAAACTGAGTATTTTCACTGTGTTTTCCTGAGTATAATGATATTCACCCCTTCTTGTCCATATTAAGAATCAGGATGCTTAAGTCCCTAGGGTGTTTCATTACTCCATAGTTATACTAGCATACCTTAAAGAAAAATAAACCGTCCCCTTGTCAAAGATTCCCTTCACACTTTTTGCCTTGACAATGTGGCAGCCACTTGCCATTTCTGGAACAAGGAACAGCCATCAAGCTACCAGTAAGAGAACAGCTATTTAATTAATGCTGTGATTTCACCAATTCTGCTTTGTCAGTAAGATTTAATAATGAGTCCTAATAAGCCTAGGATGTTAATGAAAGTACCTAGTTTTAACCTACCAGTATTATTCACATTGCAAGATCACCTAGAAATCACACCACAAAGTGGCTTACATTGTTCCAGCAAATAGAGTAACTAAATAACAATAAGCAGCCTCCTGTTGGAAAGGGGTTTAAAAATTTGAAAAACAAACAAATGAACAAAATTCCTCAAACAAAGAAATAAAACAAAAAATCCCATCCACCAAACTCGATATCGTTTAGGAAAAATTGTGAAATTCCACCTTTCATTTACCTGAAACTGGGATAGTGCAGTGTGAGAAGGAGGATACTTTCTTCTAAGATGTTTCCAGGATGTTTTGGAAAACTCCACAATACCATTATCATTGATTTGTATTATCAGTGAACATGTAAACACACAGGCAAAAGAAGTAAAGGCTCTGGTTGACAATGCAGCAGCATCCAATTTGCAAGAATGCAGGACTTCCACAACATTTAGAAACCTCTTACTAGCTTTTTACCTTTCATCTCTCACCCTTCTAACACACTACTCCCTGAAGCAATGCAGTATTTCCCATCAGTCAATCAAAAAGGCAAGTGACCTTAACAAACAGTGCCCCAGACACTGACTGATAAGAAGCACCACATCCAGCACATAGTCCATCCAGCACAGCACACTGGTAGAACAGACAAGGAGACACACAGCTGGTGATTAGAAGACAACATAGGAGAATGCATGGAGATAAGAAAATCCATCCTGCCCACAGCAATACCTACTTGTTAAGAATAAAAGAAACAGATCTAGTCATCCCTGAGTAACAGAAGTGAGGGACTGGACCTGAATACCTTCTATATTATAGGAAAAAATACATTAATACATCCATTCTATATCCAAAGAAACCCTAAGTGATGGTAAATGAAGAGAGTACAGAAAGTACACTTAGTAAAAAAATGCTTTGTGGCAGCATCTACATTTGAAATTGCTTTTGGGAATGACACCTCTGCTCCCAGTATCAATTAAGGATTCAATACTTCTAAACAAATGTGCATTTGGCATCTACATCCATTCAGTTTTGAAATAGCTGTAATGCCAGTTCCTTCAGTCTCCACTTCTGTTCCTCACCTCTAGGCTTTTCATTACATACTAAATGCACTTCCATAAATACTCTGGCAAACAAAAGACACAGTCACTTTCAACTGAACAATTCTGCATAGGACATAAGGACAGGACAGCTCATCTTCCAGTTTTCAGAAAATCAACACATTATAGACTGCAATATTCTTTGACAATACCAAATTAGGCTATTTTGAAACCATATATTTTTTTGTAAAACTGTTTCTGAAACACATTTCACTCTCTGTTCATTATTATGAGCTTTATTAGAAAATTTTTAGTATTGGATATTTTATTATATTAGATAATATTTATTATTATTTAGTATTTAGTATTATTACATTGTAAACATCACATTTGTTGGACACCAAGAAACACACCAGCAATAGTTTGGATAGTATCTGAACTCAAGTGCTTCATATTTCAGAAAGCATTTTCAACAGGTAATTTTGACTTCTTTAGGGGAATGTGGAGCATTTTCATGGTTTAACCCCAGCTGGCAACTAAGTACCATGCAGCTGCTTGCTCACTATTTCCCTGAGTGTGATGGGTAGAGGACTCAGAAAAAGATATACAAAAACTCATGGGTTGATGTAAGAACAGTTTAACAGTGAGGAAAAAACAGAGTGAAATATTAAAACAAAAATTATAATTTTAATTACAAAAAAACTCCCTAACAACAGCAAATAAGTAAACCCCAAGAAAAACAAGTGATGCATAATGCAATTGCTCACCACCTCTGACCGATTCCCAGCCTGTTCTCAAGAAGTGGTTGGCTCCTTCCAGCCAAGATCCCCTGCCCCCTTCCCCCCCCTCAGTTTTCATACTGAACATGACATCCTATGGTATGGAATATCCCTTTGGCCAGTGTGGGTCAGTTGTCCTGTCTGTGCTCCCTCACAACTTCTTGTGCAGTTCCTCACTGGCAGAGCATGAGATACTGGAAAGTCCTTGACTTAGAGTAAGCGCTACTTAGCAACAACCAAAACATCAGCATGTTATCAACGTTGTTCTCATGCTGAATTCAAACCACAGCACTGAACCAGCTGCTAAGAAAAAAATTATCTCTATCCCAGCTAAAACCAAGACAAGCATATAAAAATGCTACCAAGCAACTACAGTGGCAGCAGAGCTGTTCTCTGCACGTGTTCCAATACAGTTAGTTGGCTTTACTGACTTCTCTGACTCTCTGAAGCATTACAAGTGGGGGAGCTTGCACACTTCTCATATTGCTGAGGTGTGACCACTCATGTTCTCTCTGAAGAAGTGGAATCAAACATGCCTCCAAATGCCTCCCAAGCCACTTCCCAGTTCCAGCCTCAAGAAAGACCCAAAGCTGTATCACGCTTTCCACCTACCAGCCTAGACTTCTGCAGAAAGAAAACCCAGGAGCAGAGATCAAAAAGAAACCATGGTGTTACCTAAACAGAACACAAGTCCAGGTTATGTTGTGGTGCACATTCAGGGACAGGTTAGCTACTGCCAATGACTCCTCTGTGGGTAAAGAGTTCCTGGGCGGGCAACCAGGGGGAGGAATAGCCAATCTGTATTGCTCTAAACATGTACTTGCCAAAGAAAGGATGTTACAAAATATAGCACCTCTTGTATAAACTGGATGTCTTTCATATTGTCTTATGTAAATGATTTTATTAACAGAGCTCTATAGTTTAAGCAGTCAAGCTTTGTGTCTGGCATCACTTAATGCCCTGCCAATCCTGCTCAGGCTGCAGCTCAGGGACAGGATGGTGGGCAGGCAGATGGGCCTGTCCTGTTTCCAGTCCTCAGTCCAGCTCTGCTGTCTGGGCCTGCCTGACCAGAACTCCCATCACAGCCAGCAGGCTACTACACAAAGATCACTGCAGATATTAAGGTCACCAATAACAGTGTAAGATTTTAAAAATACTGTGCTAAAGGACAGTGTGCATCCATCAGTGTTTCACTATATGGCTGGACCCTTCTCCATTTCCTCTCTATGCCACAACTAGTTTTTTTCACAATAGATAAGCATTTTAAGTGGAAGCTTTCAGAGTTGGAAAAAACTCCCAGATAAAAAAGGAATTCTGCTACCAACCAGAAAACTAAAACATATAATTTCAGTAAAGTAATGCTACATATGATAAACAAATAATGTACTAAGAAATCTACATTTAAAAAAAATTTGTTATTCCCACATACCTTATTTAAAAAGCAGTGTGAGAATTACAAACCTTGCTGCTAAAGTGTTCTAAATAATTATGTTCAAAGCAGACTACTCCTTCATCTAGTACAAGTCAGCCTCATGCTAGGAAAATTAACAATACATTGAAAACTGTACACTTACATTCTAGTCAAACATACAGAATGACCAGTTCATATCATCACTGACAGCCTGTTGTCACCAAAGACATTTGGTTTTGGTTCTTCTCAGAATATTTATGGCAGCCTTGAGAATGCAGAAAGTTCTTTAAAACAAATATCATACAAAATTTGGACCAGTAACAAAGAAAAATGAAAACATTCTGAAAGAATGACAAAGCACAGGGGAAAAGAACTATTATGAAGCCAATCGTTTCAAAACCAAACACCCACTCGCAACTGGCAATGTTTAAGTCATAGAGAACAAAAATGCCTGCCCAGAAATGACATATCAGCTAACACTGAAATGTGAGCTGCGGGAAGAAAAGAGAAAAATGCTTACCTGTGAATAGAAAAGGAAGCAATAGACCTAATAAGGGATGCCACTGCTCCAACTTTAGCAGCTTCCACTGCTCCCTGTAACCGGTACTGCACAGTTTCACCATAACTGATGAAAGGTTCATTGTAGACAACAATCTTCCCCTTGGCCTCCTGAGCTCTTTTGTGCAGTTCATCAAATGAGGCTACGACTATGACTTCCGCTGTAATTCCTGAAAGAAAGTATTACAGTGACTTTAGAAATGCTTTCCTGTAGCTCTCCTATGGCCAGTTCTAACAGACAGAAAACCATGGACTGTGCAGAACTCAGGAATCAGCATTAATTTTTTTTCCTGAAAAAGGAACACTATGTGAAATGCTTCATCAGGGATTGGTATTAAATAGATGTGATAGCACCCTGATCAAGTACACACACCCCTGTAAACTATGCTATCAGGCTGGTATTAAAACAACTTGAAGGGCAAGAAGGATACATGGGGAGAATTTTGTTCTCTGCATGTGCTTTAATGCCTCATTTGTAATCATTTATAGTAAAAAAACATTTGCAAAAGCTGCCTATGGGATTAATTAAAAAAAAAAAATATAGTAATCTTTTCATGGAAATGTTTTGATATGTTGCTAAACAACTTAGCTTAACGTAAGACAGCTGGAAGTCTGTATTTTTAGATTGTAACTATTATAAAATGATTAAATCCATAATTGAAATTACATTAAAGCTCTGCAGTGTTGACAAATTTTGCAATGTGAATAATAACAATAACAATAATAATATTAATATCTTCATATTTAATTCAGGAGAATATAACAGCTCTATTGGATCTCCTTCTGGGAGTTTTTCCAGGAATCCACATTTCCCAGTTGTTCATGATACAGAAAACACAGGCAGGTTCTTCTGCAGAACTATTCACACATGGTAAGTTAGATCCCACCCAGCTCTTTGTTTTTAAGTTTTAAATTGCTATATTATTTTACTTGAAAAAACAAAGAATGTTATAGATAAGCCAGAGAATCCTTCTAACTTTTAAGGACATTAATTGAGGAATTACATTTCACAGCATTTGAGAAGTAATTAATTTAAATGACCACAATGCTTAAAATTCAGTTTTGTTGACTGGTTACAGAGATAAGTAGAGACTGCTTAACAACATGGGCTGGTACTTTGCTTCTAAATATAGAAGTAGTAATGGATGTCTGAAATTTTAGTGTACATTTCACTTAAAAGTCACAAAATACACCAGTGAAAACTGAAACTAATAACAAACCCTCTAGCAAGGATTTGTCAGAATAAAGTGAAACTATCATGTTTTTAAGAATAAAATTATTCTCCTTGAAAAAGTCCCTTTTTCTGGTTGTTTGGTTGGTTTTTTGTGTGTGTGGAATAAGAACTATTTAGAGGATTTCAAAGACATACTTGTATTTAAGACCATAATACATGAGAAAAACTCTTAGAAAAATAGGAAGGTAATGTCTCCCAGCATCACTGTGCCCAGGCTCATGGCTTTTTTTAAGACAAAACTACACTTCAATACCTTAAAGAAACCATCCCACAGAAGTTTGGTTTCATTAGAGTGTACCACTAAGAGTTCAACAGACATTTACTGCTACATCAAAAGTGAGTTTAGCTACAAAAATAACCTAGTGTGAGAGGCATACAAATTTTAACTATTCAGATTCTTACCTTTACCTGGCAATGTTTTAGAGAGGCAAACCAAAAAATCACCTTCACATATTACGAGCTGGTGTTGGCAGGCAGGTGAGCATACTAACAGACTCCAGCTGCTTGCAATTAATGGCAGATTCAGCCGCCTAGCTAAGGAACATCCCAGCAACAGGATCATTTTGGGTATGAAGCCATGCCCACTGGAAATAAAGCCAGGTATCTGCAAAATTTCATTTTCCACAAGAGAAGTCATGGTCTCAGTAGGTTGCTACTGCAATCTCTATTTCATATTAGCTCTCCCCAGTGTTCCACTTGGATCGTGCAGCAGGCACTGGAAGGAAGGGAAGCAAGGAGTGTAATTCTTCTGGGCATTACTGAATACATGACCAAACACCACCTCTGAAAAGTTTTTTAAGAAAGCTAGACAGCTAGTAACTATCTACAATTCCTAAAAAATATGATGGTGAAATACATTTATGGCCCTTCCTAGATTACAGGCATCAGGAGTTTGTACAGTGAGAATTACTGGGAATTTGTGCTAAGGGAAAGAACACAGAGTTGCAATCAGTATCTCTACCCTTGAATGTCCCCAAAGAAGCTAAATAAAGCCATCCTTTAATAAAACAAAAAAAGGTTCTCCCTGCAAGTTTAACTTAATGGCAGCACGGTATACATAAAGTATGAATTACAGTGCTTTCCCGTAACAACGTAAAATTTCACTCTTGTGTAGCTTCTGACTAATTCAATTACTCATTTGCATTTTAGTGCCATTTTATACCATTTCAGATTCTTCGACTGAAGTGACAAGAGCAATGTGTATCTTTGTGGACACACTTACACAAACCACCCTTAAACCTTCTGTGCAAAAGGGGAAATGAAACAAAAACCCCAACATTTTACCTGTTTAAGGAGAACAAGTTATTCCCTTTAGAAACTGGAAATGTCTCACCTTACTGAGCCTTTAAGCAAATTAATAGAAATCTATCCTAGCATCTCCTATCAATTCAGTGCCTCATGGCTCTGCTTCCCATGTTGAAAGATACTGTCTCTCTTTCTTACACCTATCATTACATTATTGGCTGTGTATTACTGAACAGAATTCTTCAGAAACCCCATGTAAGGAGGAAGACAGACTGCCTGCTTCCTTAAACAAGATATAAAGATTATAACCTACACAGTCCAAGAGATGAATACAGAGTATTTGGGGAATTAGCTAAGTAAAGGGCATGAATCATAGAAAGCAGAATTACAAACATGATAAACTTGGCTGAAGTGTATAAAGCTGAAGACTATTTATTTGATCTCATCACATGAAACATATTGTTGGGTTAGGCAAGTGAGCAAAAGAATCTAGATAGTACTATAGGTATCCTCTCATTTCTCATATTAAACAGCAAATTGTACCCTGTTGTTTCTGCGAATTAAAGTACAGGAAGGGTGTTAATGGTGGGAACAAGCAGGCAAATTTCAATTACCAACAAAATTGTATTTTACAAAGTCCTCTGTACACTGAAAAATGTATGTTTCTATCTCAGAACTTGAATATTCCACCCCTTTGATGGTCACACTGCCAAGTGAAATAAGTGGCATGGTACACATTAGCAATCTAAAATCGGTCAGAGGCAGGATGAACACAAGACTGATCATATATATATATATATATGTATGTATAAAAGCACCCATAAATCAGGTGTAACACTGCCATATATAAGAAGTCTGATTTCTGGCATGAACAATTCTGTCTGAAGAGTGACCTCCTCACAGCTGTTTACCTGCCAGCAATGATGCAAGGAGTAGATTAGTTTGAAGGGGATTCCTCTCAAGATAACTTCTCCCAAAGATTAACTGCAGCTAATATTTAAGTCATTTTAGTATCTAGAGATATGCATCTGTCTGTGTTAGTAACAGGTTTCAGTGAAGAGAAAGAAAAAAAGGAAAATCTACCCTATTATTAGATTTTAAAAACCCGTGAATCTTTATTAAAACATCAATGAAATTTCACACAGAATACGTTTTTATTTATTTCTATCCCAGAAACAATCTATTCATAAACACATAGAAATTCAATCAAGTTAGTTACAATCTATTACTATATTAAAAGAATTTAGTAAACCCAGAAATATTATTTGTATACTGCTTAATCTTACTGGATACCAATTTTCTCATTACTTAATTATGGCCTTACTTTCTTCTTTTTTCCCGCAGGCTCATTGTTGTCATCCAGGTAATAGCATCAGTACCTTGGAGATCCAGTTACAAAGCCAAATGCAGTCATCATTATTTGACAATAAATTCTTTTCAATAGCAGCTAGCAAACAACTCACTCTTATGTACCTCCCAAACTTCATTTACTTCACACTAAAGTAAGAATTATGATTTCTTCTACAAATCACACTACAGAACAGTGATGCTATAGATCCACATGGACTGAAGCTGCCACCGTCAAATAAATAAGCTGATGAGCAAGGCCATTTTTGCTTAAAACAATTAAAATACAGTAATTTTAAGCCCAGACAAAACAAAGCTGGAAAAGAAATATCAACACAAAAAGTCAACAACACATCTAATTGTACTGATAACTGTGGAAATTTTGAAACTGGAGATGTATCTGAAACATGTCCTGGCCTCTGTAGTCATGAGAGCAAGAGGGAGACAGAATGCTACTTCCCCATTCATCAGAACCAGGAATCAGGGTATCGGGACAGGAAATCAAGACAGCTCTTCATAGTAGAGCAGGGGCAACAACACACCACAAGCACAGCGCCTGAAACCCATGTGCTGGTCGCAGCCCTGCCTCACAGACCAGCAAGGTCAGGCCACCCTCATACCTCATTTCCTGCAACATCCCAGATTTCTGTTCCTACTTCAGCTCTCCTCACAAAGCTAATTTAGCCCAGAAGCGGCTTCATCAAGGTATACTGTATTTCATGCTGACCCTAAACACATGCAGGCAGTAGCCCCAAGCTTTTCTTACCTTAGCCTGGCTATTCCCATTGTCCTTCAGACTTGATCATCTCTCCAGATTAAAAGTACCATGCCCTCGCTTCTTTCAGATACAGCCCACAAGCACTGTCTTGTGCCCATTTGCAAGGTAGCTTCTTCCACAGAGTGACAGAGAGCCTAGAATTTTTTTGCATGGGTCACAGGATACAAAGGTAGATATGTACGTCTGGAGACAAGGTAGTTGTTGGGACAGGTCAAAGGAAAGAAGGTCTCAAGGAACGGAGGGAAAATGCAAATATATTCTTCAAAGCTAAGTAAGATTAGGGACTTGGAATTATATACTTTTTTAAATTCAACATCCTCTAAAATCAGCTCAGAAAACATTTTCCCCCTCAACTTCTATCACACCTCTCCTAAAAACACGTTGCTTTCTAACACTCTCCAGGAATTAGTTCAGCTTTCCTGCAATGCTCCGCAAAATTCAACTAGATTTTCAGAAAAACAAACCCAAATTCTTTGTCTCTAATGACCTCATCCCATTAAGGTTTCGTGTCAGGCTGAAGCAAATGAAAGATTAATATCATCACTTCTTTTTCTTTCTCACTCAAAAATTATTAGCATGTACTGAAAATTTGAAATATTCTAACACCTAGAAACACATTTTCTCTGTGAACACATATAAATATGTACTAATATAACAATTATAATATGAAGAAAATACTAAATATTTTAGAGGAACTGTGAAATGAAGAAGAGAGTTTTATCAAGAAGAAAGATTTTGTAAAACGTGGATAAGACTTCTAGAAAATGTGACCTTCCTACTCTGTGGAACAGCAAAGAGAATTACTTCATGAAAATAAAATTGCATAGGACAGTCATAAAAAAGGATATGAGGCTATTCAGCTCTGATGCACCGTACAGAGACTAAATATATCGTACCATTCCTTAAAAACACAGAGAAAAAATAACAGTATATAATAAGTCACATTTTTGACAAATATGATTAAAATTTCCGGCAAGTACTGGATCTCTTTAGAACAGTTTGGTTTCAATAACATGTAACTTCCTGTGCAACACAAGTCCCAGGAGAGAATGGGTTGGACCCAACCCCTAGCACAAAGCCTTAGATGCCAAAAGAGCAGGGCAGCAGGTTAGGTTCTCCCAGGAGCAGCCCTAGACAGACCACAGGCTTGCTATGTGGTATACGGAGAATCAGACGCTCAAAAACAAGATCCACAAAAGTCAGTTTCTGAGAACACACGTGCTCCAGGCAGGAAGTGCTGAGGACAACCATTCCCTCCTTAGCGAGCCAAGATGCCAGTCACTGCCAGCTATCCCTTTGGATGAAGGTAACGTTGCCATCTAGCCGTGTGGGCATACCCCACACATGCAGAAAATCATATTCAAATCCTGCCTTCATTAGCTTCAGCCTGAACTTAACATCCTTGAGGTAACCACCCTCAACTGTCACTGTCAACTCAGTGACACTGCAAAAGAACAAGACCAGAAAATCCAATTTTTTGCCATTGGCAATCCACACAGTTCACTCAAACATTCGTTAAAATAGCAGCTGGATACCACATTCTTCCCAGATAGCATGTCCACCTCAAAGCCATGCAGCTACTCCCACTCTCTAAATCTTTGAAATGCTATTGCACTAACTTTTAGCCCAGATGCTGGGTCACTAAACACCACAGTGTCTGAGGTCCTTCACAGATGTCATCTTTTACATTCCAAGAAAAATGGTAGCGTAATTACCACACCACAAGCAGTGCTGCTCTAAGTAATAATAAACAATCCAGGCGTACAATACTGAGGCTCATGGTCTCAAGATGTCGATCAATAGCTCCTCACACATGAAAAAAGAGGCATCCAGCGAAGACAGGAGGGCTTTGCCGTGCACTGTGCTCTCACGCCTACGACTCCATCCCCTGTTCTCAGCACTGAACACCTCATTAAAGGGGTACCCAAGTCCCTCCAGAAGGATCACATTTTCTTCCAGATCAGTGGTTATCTAAGATGCTGGCAACTCAAGGGTAAATCCTCTGATAGACATTAAAAATAACTTTTTTTTTACCTTTTGTTTATCTAGCTGAATTCCCTAATCCACCACTGAGAAAAAGAAGGACGGTCAACACTGGGGGCAAAATGCATCAGCCAGGAGTGGGGCCAGACCACTTCTTTCAGCAACATCCCTGGTTTAATAAAACGGTGGACCTACAGCAACAGCACACACCAACAACTTCAAGAAAACATGCATTATCCCCATTTTATACATAACAGGCTGGAACTATTTTCATCTAACTGCAAAACTCGTATCATCTTCTATAAGAGCACAGCTGGACCAAATGTCGACAGTTAAACAAAAAAAACCTCCATGACTTGAACATAAAAACTAGGAAAAAGTCTGCCAATACATCATCTTCATTTTTATATTATTTCAGTTTTGCTGCAACCAACAGTACATAAAAACCAGAGACTGTTCCTTTCCTTGAGGAGACATTTCAGGGCAGGCTCCTCTGAAGTTGGTTCTGCTTGTCCAGTATTCGTTTAAAATTAAAGGGCATGGTCACCCATCAGGGTAAAAAAAGTGCATTTTAAAACACATGCAAAAAAATGAATTCTTTGATACTTTATGGTCAAACATCTGCTAAACTACTACTTTCCTTCAATTACGGGATTCTCAAAGCAACAATTATATCTATTTTCCTCAGAATTTGGGGGATATAATCAGTACTACCAGAAATCAACAGTCTCTCTCTCTATATATATACATCTACGCTTTGCCAACGTTGAAACACTGAAAATGAGAGAAGGACATTGACTAAATATGGTAAATCTCCAGTTTTCCAGCTCCCAAAACTGAGCACTTTCTAACGTTCAATCCTGTTTATTACCTAGGAATACATTTCTTCGAGGTGATGACTGTTTTCAGTCTCTGCTGATTTCTGGAAATCCAGGTCACTCTGTTTCATGTTTTTTGTCTCCCTGTCACTAAAGCAGGCAGTAAGGCTCCTTATAAGGAGATCAAAGGAAGTGAAAACTTTCTCTTTGACGCAACACCTTCATATCTTGGAATACATTTGGAGAGGGAGAATGCTGGGTGTTTTTCTTCTTCAGTAGAAAAATCTAATCTTTTTTGTACTCTCCTTTTTTGCTGTGTAAATCAGATGGAATCTCGACATCCTGGCATATTTCCCAGTCATGAAGAAGAAAGTAGGATTTTATCCACAAGAACACAAGGTACTGAAAAGCCTCCTGCACATCATCCAACTGTTCTGTAACTGAGCCAAAGTGGGCAAATCTCATCAAATCAAACAGACGAGAAAAGCTCTGTGCACATCCCAATAGGGTTTCAATGCCATAGGCATGAGTTAGACAGAACACCTGCAGGAGGAGACACTCTTGGTATCCTGGAGTCAATGCTGGCTGGGACTCCATAGCTAAAAATACTGCCACTATTTAGGGCTTCCTGTTCCTGCCCTGAAGGATTGCGGATTTTTTTCCACACTCGCATGGTGTAGGCTGAAATGGAAAGTAACCAACCTGAGCATGTGCTGTAGTCATTGGGTCACTCTTAGGAAACACAGGTTTGAATTTCCATGGACAGAAGGGAAAATAAACCCTGAATTTCCAGCATCCAAAGCCAGGTTTCTAATTGCTGTTAGGCTATTGCCATGTTAATGAAGAGCCCTCCAGAGCACTTGCTCGGGGTGCTGAGCTCCAGGAAGAGCTCTGAGGACACCAAAGGCCACCAAGCCCAGCACCAAGTTTTAAGTTTCTGCCAATGCTTCCTATTTTCTTAGCTTCTCAGGTCACAAGCCTGAAGCCAAATCATGGGAAGGGAGGAATACAGGACGTAACTGAGAAGATGAAAAAGCAAGAAATGGTCTCCTGTACCTCCTGCTGAGATGGGGGAGTCAGCCCCTCTCATCTTAACCCCATTCCTAGACCTTAAAAGACAAAAAGTCCAGCCAGTGCCGTCCTCTAAGCAGGTATCAGTAGTGTCGAGGAAGGGATCTGTTTGAGCTATACAGACACAGTGGTTTGTAAACTGAGGGGTCTGAAACATATCCTGATAGGAACACTGACTTAAAATATGCAGTAACTATCAAGCTAACACCAAACAACTTCAGGGATCATCTGCACAGTCCACTTTAGAGGCAGCTGTGAAGGAACCAAAGAAACATCATAGAGCCAACATCTGAAGGACAGTCTTCAGCCTTTAAAACATCCCTCTGCCAAAGCTCAGCACAGCAGCAGTAGATGTCCCTAGTCTGATCCCATGTAACAACAGCACTGTAACAACAGGATAACTGGCATCAGGCATTTCATATTGAGTTGCATTATTTTGATTACAGGAAGACTCACACTCCCACAGCTTCTTGGCTAAAACAAGATGTATCAGAACTGCTGATAATCCCTCAGAGGGAAATTGTTCAACTATTTCTGATGCGATTTAGGGCAGCCTTCTATCCCTTTTTCTTAGGAATAAGGCACTGTGACAATCCTCAGAAGTGATAAGGCAGTGGTTTTAATAGCCTAACTACACATTTTTTATTCCTTGGTATGAGTGAGTGCTTTAGGATAGGCACTTTTCTGAACAGCCCGCAGAGCCTGGTGACGAGCAGCTCTTACCAGACATTTCCGTCAGCCAGGAGGATGGTCCAGTGACCGGGAGAACAAAAGCCAAGTGCTCACCAGGGACCAGCTACCCCACATAACCTTCTCAAACACGAAAACCTGTCACAGCTTGCATAGAGCAAGATGAGAGCAGCAGAAATCAGAAAAGGCACAAACGGTAGGAGAGTCAGAAGGTAAGTAATTCAATCAAAATTACTCCACAAAGTGTGAGAAATGGCCCACTCTTTTGTGAGAGATCTCATTGCCATAAAGTCTTCTAGCACCAACACATATACCTCTTTAGAAACATGGCAGATCTCAGAGGAAACTAAAATTGTGAGAAAGAATGATGTGGGATTTTTGAACATTACTCAGTATAAACCAGCACTGGATGATACGATCCTACCTTTCAACATATCCTTACAGATGAAAAAGGACATAATTAGCCTCTGTGAGCATTTTTAACACGTAAATTTAGTATATCTCTAAAAAAAAAAAAAAGGCAAACCTAGGAGTAAAACCAGGCAAGTGCAAAAAACTACATAACTAAGAAAGAGAAGTGAAAAACAGACTTTTTGGAATGTGAAGATGTTTGCCAAAATTAAATTGCAGGTTCTCTGCAGGTTCAGCAACACTTGCTAAACACCAAAAAAGACCTTTTAATTTTAGCTTACTTTTTAGGAAGCTTGGAATAGGACTGAAAAGGATACAAAATAAGTTGTAGGCTTAAACTTTGCTGTAAATATTCTCCTATCAAAGTACTAAACCTTGCACATATCACAGGACAAATAGATATTAATGGTTCTAGTTGCTTTGCATTTTAGGCATGGGTTTACCTCAATATGACAGAACTATCTCAGATAGAACTGACAGCAGCAATTTTGCAAACCAAGTATGATTTATTCCAAGCATATCTTAAATTACCCAGTTTTATTTGTTGCATTTGGAAGGCTAGATATTTTTTCTAAACAAAACAGCTTTTATACGTTGTTTCATTCCAAACAGAAAGCTCGCTATCACAAAAATTTACAATTCATAAAAAAATTATGAGTATCGTGTCACCTTTTATTTCCTAAACTAAACTTATTTTCTCATAAAGGAATACAAATGCTTTTGAAGTGGTCTAGGAATAATATATTGTTTTTTATGGAGAGCAATCACAGAAGAAGGTTCTCATCTGGCCTTTAAATAACAATTCCGAAAGCCACACATCAATACGTACAAAGAGAGATCTTATAACTCATTTTCTTTGTAGGCAAGCTAATATTTTGCGGTTTAAAAGACCAGAATCTCGTTGAGCACAGCTCATGGTTATTCTTGATCCTGAGTAACATATCACACATGATCATCTAAAAGGCAACACGCAGTTCAGTAACAGGTAAGTGACAAAGTGAGCACGTAAGCAATGTCAACAGTTAAGTTCCAAGGTGAGCATGAGACAAGGAAGGGAAGGACACACAGATACCAACTGCCATGTTTAGTGAGAGGCTTGAACCCTCCAAGCTCAGCTCCTTTTCCTGCTGTCTTGTTTTTTACTGGAGTTAGGGGCTGAGCTTGGCAAGATAGGGCACCTGAAGAAAAGGAGAAATCATGTGTCAACTTGACACCCCATGGAGAACTTCCTTCCTGCCAACCACAACAGAGCACCAGAATCTTTGCAAATGAGGTTCAGCAGTGTTCAACAAAAGGGTATAAATTTAATGGAAAGTTCAGGAATCAACTCTAATTTTACAAGCCTGTTCAACCAAACTGTACTAATATAAACTGCATCAGTCGCAACTGGGCCATATAGAAAAGTCCCAGGAGAATAGCACCTTGTTTTGCAGAACTATTACAGCAAGAAGAAAACCAGTTTGACCACTGAGAGAAGTTATTAGCGGTACAATACAGTCTGGTGTTAAAAACCAAGTGATATGTAATTCCAAAAGGAAGAGTTACCTTCTGGAGGAGTTGCAATACTGTTCCCAAGTCCCAAAAGAGCAATGCTGTGATTCCTTGGTTCTAGCATCACTGCAAACTCTTCTCCTCTTTCCCAGTGTGGTACTTTCACAGGCTCCAGATGCACATTTTCCAGCCCATCTTTCTGCAGGGCACTGAACATATATTTGATGGCTGCCTCTAAGTTTTTTGAACCACTGAGTCTAGGTCCTATGGTGTCAGCAAAAACTGCTAATCTTTCATAGGATCTGTTCTGAGCCTTTCCATGAACAGCAAGATCAATAATAGCCTTAGCAATATTAGTATAGCCGGCTATCTCATTTTTAATATCTTCAAATGACTTCAGGGAACTGCCATCTCTTCTCAAAGATCTCCCACCATACTGGTGTAATAAATTCATGAAAAATATTAAGAATAAGTACTTCATTTTTCTCTCTTTCTTCTTATCCACAGATGGCCTGTTGGAGAAGCAAAAAGAAAAAAAAGCAAGTTAAAAAAAATCATACACTTATCAGCAATACTTTTTGTTATTTGGATTGGCAGACAGAAATGAAATAAAAGAAATTAGTTTATCATGAAAATGCTTTGATCAGAACTAGCAGGAAAGTAAACTCAACTTGAAGACAGAGTTATTGAAAGCAAATGAAAAAGATACTTAGACCACTGGACACAATCTTTGTTGCAGTCTTTAGAAATATCCTTGGAATGCTGCATCTCTTTAAATAAACACATTCTTCAATGAATCAAAACCCAGAGCTGCTCCCATGCAGGAGGAGTTTTGCATCTCCTTTCTGTTACGAGCAGGACTTTTCAGAAGTCCCAAATCAAATGTCTTTACACAAAACATCTGGAGAAAAGCTTTTCTTAAACCATTCATGAATAAAAGTTCTTCTTAATCTCCATGATCAGGAAAGTACTTTCTATTGTACTAAAAAGATGTAAGAGCGATTTAGATCCAATGCCTCCACTGTACTGGTTTTGGCTAGGTTAGAGATCATTTTCTGCTTAGTAAGTGGTACAGTGCTGTGTTTTGGATTTAATATGAGAATAATGTTGATAACATGCTGATGTTTTGGTTGTTGCTAAGTAGTGCTTACCCTCAATCAAGGACTTTCCAGTGTCTCATGCTCTGCCAGTGAGGAACTGCAAAAGAAGCTGTGAGGGAGCACAGCCAGGACAACTGACCCACACTGGCCAAAAGGATATTCCATACCAAATTCAGTACCCAAACTGGGGGAATTGACTGGAAGGGGCTGATCACTTCTCAGGGTAAGGTTGGGCATTGATCAGCAGGCAGTGAGCAATTGCATTGTGCATAGCTTGTTTTTATTCTGTTTTATTTATTTTTTATTATCATCAGTATTATTATAATACTTTACTTCTTTCCATCTACTAAACTGTTCTAATCTGAACCCATAAGTTTTTGTATCTCTTTTTCTGTCTCTTCTCCTTTTATCACTGAGAGGTGGAAGGGGGAAATAAGTGTGTGTCTGCATGGTACTTAGTTACCATCTGGGGTTAAACCATGCCAGAATATTAACAAGCTTTCTTTGGATCCTCTTCCCTCTTTCAGGGCTTTATTCCACACGACTTACGTCAAGCAGATCTTTGAAGAGGTCAAAGTCTTCTCTCCTGAAGTCCAGTGCTGGGATCTTGCTTTTTGACCTGCTCCTCGGACCCTGAACTCCATTATCTCATGTACACTCTAGCCAAGGCTGCCTTTGACCTTCCTATCACAACTAGCCCTTCTTTGCTTGTATGAAGTCCATCACAGCACCTCTCCTTGCTGGCTTCTCTATAACCTGTGTCAGGCACCTCCTGGATTGCTTATAACCTGCTGTGATGACCCTCCAGCAGATACTGGGATTGTTAAAGTACACCACAAGGAACATGGCCCATGAAAGAGAAGCTACTTCTAGCTGTTAAAACCTCATCTACTTCTTTTTCCTGCTCAGGTGGCTTATAACACACAGCTGCTACAGTCACCCATACTGGTCTGCTCTTTAATCCTTATCCCCAGGCAGAACTCCAAGCATTACAGCTGTCCTCTCACATACAGGGCAACTCCATCTCCTCTTCTTTCCAGTCTGTCCTTCCTAAAGGGCATCTATCCATCCACTGCAGCATTTCAGTCATGTGAGCTATCCCTCCATGATCCCAACAAGATCACCGCCCTGCAACTGCACACAGACCTCTAACTTCTTGATTTATTCCCCGTGCTGTAAATATTACTGTACAGGCACTTAGAAGCATAAATTTGCCAACAGAAACAGAAGAGACAACTCACAACACTTAGGAAAGCTTCTGACCAGCTCCCACAAAGGGGGGATAACCCACTAGGCATGCACCAATAAGATGCCATCTGAAACACTGGCTGTGCAATGCAGAAATAAGACACAGAAAGAGTCAAAGTACTAACCACATTTCTAGGATCCATACACCACCAGAATTCAGAAACAAACAAATAAGCAAAAATACCCCAATACCCACAAAAAACACTTATGCAATCATTTTGGAGTCACCAAGCCTAGCTCATATGACAAGCGACACAAACTGCCAGCCTTCCATAGGCCTTTATGGGTCTTTCCACAAACAGCAATTTAAACAACAGCTTTGGCAATATAAGAGTACGGAGCTCTTCTCCTTAACTATTCAAATGTCCCCTAAGTTTGAGATCAAGGAAGTAATAAGTTCTTGACAGGGAAGCATCATTTTCACAAAACAACAAAAATCATCATTCATTTAATCTGTGAATGATAAATCTGTCACAGAGATTTCACCTCTCTCCTTGAGACAGACAGGGCAAAGGTCTTACACAACCAGGAGCATAAGACTCGGGTTATCTCAGGACACTGCCTGAGAACTGCAAAATGCCTTTTACAGTATGAGTTACTGTTTATTTGTGGTTATACTACACAGAAGGTATTGGTGTATTTTTATTGCTGTGCTCCGCACTTTCTCCCTGTACTTTCCCTTTGGACCAGTTAATTACATGCTCATAGACATCCTCATGTAGAGACATCAGTAATTTTCATGATTACCATACTCATTCCCTGATTTTTGCCAAGTTCATTGTGCACAAAGAAGCAAGCAAGATAGTGTATAAGTGCTGAATGGAGTGAGACAACAACTTTGTAGACTTAGTTTCAAAAACTTAAGGTTTGGGGTTTTGTTTAAGGGCTTGCAAAACCTACCAGAAAAAGCTGATACACTTAGTTGTTACACAGAAAACAAAGGGGGATTGTTTAACTAGTACTGGCCACCTCAAAGAACCCCCAGCTACCAACTTCATGCATTTTTTTCAACAGAGAAATGCAACTGCAGTTATCACATTTCCCTTAACTAAGAAACGCTTTCTTTGTTCTTCCTAGCCTCATTAAAAACCAGCAGCATCCTCACTCCAAAGGTTGCCCCAGAGGACCTGCATTTAAGAGGCACACTTCTTCCAGGAATTTCCCACTGAACACTGAGAACAGACATGTTTCCACAACTTTTGTGGATGTAACATACTGCTGCGTTGCACAGCATTTCATTGCCTGCCAATGCATTGTAAGAGGAACCTAAGTGAATTCAAATCAACTAGTCAACTAGTCAAGAACACTAAAATAGCAATGTAAATTACTGTGCTTTCCTTGAATACTCCAGCATAATCTGTTCAAAAGCAGCTATCTGAAATATTTCCCTGCTGGATAAAATAACATTATACTCATACCTGTATCGCTCCACTGCTAGTCCAGGGAAAGAATCTGTTTTCCCAGTCTCTGCAACTTTATCACCCCAGTGAATCATCTAGCAAAGGAGGTTACTTATTTTTCCACATTTAACTTGTTAAGACTCAGCAAATGAACATCAACAGTGTCCGCCAAGTTAATGAAAAATAACAGGACATTCAAAATTGTTCAATGCATTTAATTGTTCATGGAGCAGAAAGAGGGCATCCACACAGGAGGAAGGGAATGCTCTGAATATAGTTCACAGAAAGAGAGATTTTTCCCTGCAAAATCCTAGCAGGACATTTAAAAGGGAAAGTCTGGAGTGAGGAAGACCAAGTTAGGTAGCACTTAAACAAACTTTACATATATAAATCCATGGGGCCTCATGGGTTGCACCCACAAATATTGAGGATCTGATGTCATTATGAGGCCACTCTCAATTATATTTAGGTCGTATCACTCCTATCTTTCAGAATTGCAAGAAATAAGATGTAGGGAACTACAGACAAGTCAGCCTCACATCAAGCTCTGGCAGGTGCACAGGAGACAAATCTTGGAAATTTCCACACATATGAAGGACAAGGTGACTCAGAATAATTAGCATAGATTTACAAAGGGGAAATTACATAATCAACATGATGTCTTTTAAGACAAAATTGCTGGCTTGGTAGATGAGGAGAGAGCAATGGATTTGTTTCCCTTTACATTAGTAAGGCAGTTGCCAGTTTCCGTAAAAGTCTCAGGGAAGCTATGAAGTATAGGCTAAATGAGCAGACAGTGAGGTGGACTGAAAATCAACTGAACAACCAAGCTCAGAGGATTCTGACTATTTGTGTGAGATCTAGTTGGCAGATGGTAGCTAGTGGTGATCCCTAGAAGTCCACACCTGGTCCAGAGCTCTTTTAAATCTCCATTAATAATCTGGATGCTTGGACAGAGTGTGGCCTCAGACAATGTGAAGGTTGGGAGGAGTGGCTGTGTTGTGTGAGGAGGCAGGCAGGCAGGCAGGAACCTTATGAAGTTCAACAAGTCCTGCATCTGGGGAAGACTAACCCCCATGCACTAAGACAGACTGGGGATACCCAGCTGGAAAGCAGTTGGCAGAGAATGAGTTAGCAAAACCTCATGTTGGCGAAGATCGACAGCCTGATGGGTCGCACATTAGGAATGCTGCCAGCAGGTGGAGGGATGTGATTTTTCCCCTCTAGTCAGCACTAGTGAAGCCACACCTGGATTATTTCTTCATTTCTGGGCTTCCCAGTATGAGAGAGATGTGGACATGCTAAAGAGTGCAACAAAGGGCCACAAAGATGATTAAGGGACTGGAGTATCTATCCTATGAGGAGAGGCTGAGAGAGCTGTGACTGTTCAGTCTGGAGAAAAAAGATTATTTTCTTCTCCAGAAGGAGGGAGGGATTCATCAGTGGATATAAATACCTGATGGGAGGGAACAAAGAAGACAGAGTCAGGCTCTTTCCAGTGGTGCTCACCAACCGAACAAGAGTCAATGGAAAAAAACTGGAATATATGAAATTCCATCTGAACACAAGAATGCACTTTTTTTTTT
>VZTE01002838.1:288040-371414 GCA_013397775.1 Eulacestoma nigropectus | reverse complement strand
TTTTTTTTTTACAGTGAGAGTGGTCTAACACTGGAAGAGGTTGCCCAGAGAGGTTGTGAAGTGTCCATACGGGGTCATATTCCAAACCTGTCTAGGCATCAGCCTGGACAATGTACTGCAGCTGACCCTGCTTAAAAAGGCAGTTTGAACTAGAGTTCAAAAGATGTCTTTCAAACTAGATCTGTGATTCAGAATATGGAAGGAGACCAGAGACACAAGCTGAAAGGCTTTTAAAAAATCAAGGGAGAAAGGTTCTAGGTACGTAGGCGAAAAAGAGAAATTAAAGGCAGAAAATAAGTCTTTTCCAGCTCAAATCAGTAGGAAAGAGAATGAAATGTATAGCACAATACTACGCAGGTAGTGCAGAGGGTGTCAGAAGATACATTTATTAGTAGTTACATTAAGGATGCTCCTACCTATTGTCTGGCCAATTTGTCTGTACCTAACTGCTGTCTTTGATGCTAAAGGCCAGGCTCATCGGGATCTTTATCTTTTAATGGTGCCCTTACATAAAAGAAGAGCACACCCAATCCTTAACCAGGCTAACTGGTGTTACCACCATTAAAATCATTACAATATAAATTACTTAAATGTTACAGACAGAAAAGAGTAAGAGGACAAAAGAATTTCTCAGACGAGAACACTGTCTACAGCAATCAGATAACAGAAAGAGGAGCAGAGGGCATAAAAATAGGATAAACAAAGCTAGAGCACTGCTTCTTCTCCAGTGTGGCAAAGCTTTCCCAAAATCCCAGTTGAAAATACCGACAAAAGGATACACAGAGTTCATAGGAGTCACGGTTATGGGAAAGGAGGAATGAAAACAATAAACTGAGGCTATTAACCATTTAATTGCTAGAGATCTGCTATATCTGCAGAGTATCTATCAGTTTCCTAACCAGCATTTGATTTTCCTTCAGGGAATGTAGGAAATCTTGAAATCACACAGTGGTTTTGATGACATGAGAATAGACTGAAAAGCCCCAGGGTAACAAACTAACATGCCGCAGAGTGATGTCTGATACATTTAATAGTACTGGAAAAAAGTTTGTTGTGACAGCTGTGGAGTAGGATGGCTGGAAGGCTAGGTGAACTTGCAAAATGAGGAGGAGACTGCTGCCTAAAAATAAAGTCATAGAGTTCTTCCATCACTCATAAAGATAAGGAGGAGGGGTGGATGGGATGGTGGGGAGAAAGACAAGCTTTATGATCTTGAAGAGTGAAGCAGAAAAGCAGACATTCCTCAAGGACTGCTTTTTCAGAATTGTCATAATTCCTCGTCTGGGAGAACATTTAATCAGTTGGAAAATCTTGGGTTTGGAAACACATAGCTGAAGCTATTATTTACATTACAAAGTCCTTAAAATTAGCCTTTTGACATGTAAAACTAAGGTAAAGAGGAGTACAACACAACATGGATATAAGGCTTTGGATAATCTTATTACTTGGACCAAAAAGTCTAAAACACCAAAGGAAACACCTGAGCTGTTTTACTTTTACCAACTTCAGAAGAACTATTTTGATTTTCTACAATTGAAGATACATACTTTTGAAAAGATAAGTGTGACCTATGACCATACCGGCTCGAGTAGTGATATTGACTTATGCAGACAGAATACGAAGTGACAAGTTTTAAGAACTCTAAAGATTAAGACTGAGAAAGTCCAAGCATTCCAGGAGGCACTGCAGTCATAGCTCCTCATTTGGCAGAAGTTCATACTCTATTTATAGTCAGTATGGGGGAAGTACTAGAGCTTAACATAGAAAGGAAGCAGCAAAAGGAGTCACTCTTCCCTCTTTCTTCACCTCCAAGCCTCAGAATAGTAACAGGCTACCTTGATATATTCTTATTCAGCAGCTGCTCCTAAAATGGATGGCAATAATCCTGAAGAATCACACCATAATCCATGTGCAAAATATTGTATCAGCAAAGCTACAGAAATGATCGGTCAGCTACTTCTCTAAGAAGCCGTGTGGCCTAGACAAAAATTAAGTTAAGAATAACAAAGAAAACCATAGCCACTGAACAATGCCCGAGCCACATAGCAGCTGATATTATTCTTCTTAATAAGCATGGAAAATACAGTTCTCAAAAGGGAGTACATTATCTTTTCAGAGACAAAAGATAGGAATTCAGTGGGATTTTTAGATGAGAACTGAAGAGAACAGAAATACTTAATGAATGGAAGGCAGTTAGGAAACGATGACACCAAAATACAGCGATGTTTATATTACATCAAAATATATAGCTAAAGCCAGCTGATAGTGTGGAAAGACAACTGAGGGGAGCAGGGGGGGGGAAATTATTTTGGACAATTAAATCAACACATACAAGAATAGGGCTACAATTATACCACCCGGTATTCTTATGCTCGAATTCATTCAAGTCCACAACTATTGCCCTGGTGTAAAAAGCAAGACAGGTATCTTGTACCTTTACGCAAAATTCATAAATTACTGAGACACAAACTCTTCAGAACTGCATATTTTTTCTGTCAGCCTTTCCTACAGGTGAAAAGCACTCCCTTTTTAATGAAGCAACATAACCACAGAAATCTTCTCTTACAACCTCTTCGTACTTACGCTTAAACAATGCTTAAACTTCTTTCACCCAAAATTCTAAACTAAGTTTCTTTTTGAAAACATGTTTAACAAGACATCTTATATCCTGTGTTAAGTTAAATCATTCCCACAAATCAGATGTTAGATATTTTCTTTCTGAGTTTTTACTGAAAGACTAGCAGACTGCATCCAGCCAAATGATGAAACCTATCTTCCTACCAGGAGGAAGCCTATGACAGAAGGTATTAAGCCATGAGCAAATGATCAATCCACACCTCTGCACAGCAAAAGCTGCTAAAACTGATGGACAGACATTGTAACAGGAGCAAACCACGTTTGGTTAGCAACAGTCAGTACACGGCTGTTACTGTCAAAAGCTGGTCTGCCACTCCTGTGAAAGCCAGAAGGAATCCCACTGCCATGCATCTGGCACTCGCAGGCACTTCTTGGTGCACCTCCAAGCAGCGTTCCAGCAGAAGGCTGTTCAGTCCTACAGAAAACGTGTCTGGTCTATGGCGCTCTAGATTTTGGCCAGAAAACACAAATACTTTGAGCTGCTCTTTCCAACAATTAAATCTCAGTTTTAAAGGCAATTATATGTTACACTACTAAGGGCCACAATATTTGCCAAAACGAACCACCAAGTCAAGCAACCTTAGTTACTAATTATGTAATGCATAACAGGAGTGCAACAGACCAACTTTTCTAAGGAATTTTAACAAAAATTACACCAGATCATTTGCAGCTACATATATATCACTCCAGAATTAGAAATCTGTAAGTTAAATTCTCAGCATTTTCATCTATGACAAGAATAATATGCCTCCATGACCACACATCTACAAAGCACTTTTTGCTTTGTATATGTAAACAAAATTTTTCACTTTAAGTCAACAAGTTCAGAGAAAAGTTATGCACATTAAACACTTCAAAGAAAAAAACCAAAAAAGGGCAATACCAACCTTTTCAAAAGTATTCAACCATTTTAACTACTTTACTCCTTACATCTACAAACCTACTGTACAGACTATAAGTAGCACCATAACTCCAAATTAAGTCAATAATCATTCAGCAATGATTATTGCTGAATATAAGATATTTAAGAATATGAACAAACAAAATCTTCTTTTTTTTCTTCTTTTAATCTGGAAACAAAATTTCCAGATTAAAATAACTGTAACTGTTTTGAATATCTTTTTCATTTGTCAGGTTTTTCCATACAGTCTTGCCCTATAGTCACAAGAAAAGGTAAGTTCCTCATACTGCTACAGTAAATAATCAAGTGGTTTTGTAAAGCTGAGAAATCTGGTCAACATATTGCTAGACTTGTTAAGAACTTATATTTTAGTCTTTCTCCTCCTTATCACCCGATACACCACTGAATCTTCCCTTTCCAGAGCAACAAAGGATGAACTTGTAAATACAACTAGATGAAAAAGCGCAGGATCAAGAATTTCTCATTACAATTGACAGAAAAATTATCTTTATGACGCACACATTTCTTTACTTATATTAAGGGTGGGAAAGGATATTCCTTTCGATGAGATATATTATGAAGTATGTCATTTATGATTTCATCATGTTCACTAGAGTATAATACTGGTATTCCAATATCACACTGTATTCCAGCATATCAACATCAGAAACAAGTTGCTACAGTTCAGTGGCAATGTACAACTGGGGCCACCATCCAACTGCAGAATGCACTCAAATGTGAAAAAAACCACCAAACTTAAAAAGCTTAAATGTAACAGACTGCTAGCAAGATAAATACACTCTACTTAAAAGAGCTTGAGAGAAATCTGGGTTTTGGCCAATTCTGAGAAATAAATTAGCAAAACCAGACCTCTTTCTGATGTGGAAGAAAGCTCCAACACCACTTTTTCATCAAAGCTACACCCCAGTGCAGCTCACATTTGATCATGGAGCACTACACTTACCATGCACAGGGCAGTTCTCATTCTGTATTTAACTTCTAATTACTTTTTACTGCCATTTAAAAGACAAAAATTATCAAACCATTTTTCTATTCCAGGATAAAAAAGTCAGCTGTGACAACAGGCATATTATTAACTTATTTTTAATTTATATTTTGTTTTATTTCAAGCAATGTTCAACACATCCCCGTTATCATGAGGGTCTCCAGTGCTACCCACCGCACAGACACACTGACAGAAACAGGCCTTACAACTACAGACAAAATGAACAAACGATTGGAAGAGGAGGGACCCAGAAGCGACACCTCCAAGTGCTTCAGTTGCCACATGAAAGACACTAGCATAACCACTCAGCCCCTTTCTTCTGACACTACCCAGCACAGATGACCAAAAGCTTGCTGCAGTGAAGCAAATGGTCACGCTACAATACATCAACTGGCAATCAAAGTGAAAAAAGAAAAAACAAACAAAAAAACCCAAACCAAAACCCACCAATAAAAATCACAAACAACCCCCTCCCCCAAAATGTACCATAGAGTAAATACACTAATTATATAGAGAGGACAGTGACAGAATGGGATCAACTCTCTCTCTGCAAATGTTAAGACATCTTCCTGATTTTGCACTGACATGATTCTGATACTGCACCTGAACAATAAAACTCAGAGATTAGATTATGCCAAGAAAGTATAGGAGGAAACAAAATAGACATGAGTTTCCTCCTAGATATTAAACACTTCTGCACAGTTCATATTGCATAAGGCAAAGCAAACACACAGGTGCCAGCTCCCAAACTCCAAGGAAGTTTTTAGCCGCCTTTGAGATAATCAACTCATCAGCACTCCTAAGAACACGCCAGGTTCAGGTAAGTGACTACACCTGAGCTCAGGAAACACACAGAGACTTCAGCCAAACAGAGGCCAGCGAGCCCACAGCTTCACTTCCATACCCCCACTGCTACTCCTATCCTTCTGCTATTGCAGGTGACAGCCACAAACTCCTCCTCAGCTTTGGGATACGGCCTTAAACTGTTTCTAGTCACAAGACCAACCACTGAGGAGACAAAAGCTTGAAGAAACAAAGCACTTGGAGCACTCTACTTTGATTTAGCTATAAATGCTGATTTTCAAACCCACACATTTGCCCAGTCATAACTGCATAAAATTCAGAGGACTTTATCCACAGCATAAATAAAGCAACTATCAAACATTTGGGACTCCCGTGTTAACTAGTGTGAGTTAAAAATGGAGCCTCTGCATCCTTCAGTAAATCCCGATGTTGTAAATGTCCGTCTCTTGATTAATTAAAAGTAATTCTAAGTTAAAATGGAACTGGTATTGGAGGATCACTTACACTTGGTTTCGATTTTATCACATACATCAGCTTGCAAGCAGAGGCAACTGATGAAACCAGAGTTCACATGAAGCTACTGATGCTCCTTCATTCAAAAGCATCTTTGACTTCTTCATGAAGTGCTGATCCTTTCAGGATGATGATTTCACCACATGTGACTACACTTACATTTTGGTCCTGCTCCCCTATGACAACTTCCCAGCTATTCCCTGAAACAGATCTGATGGCAACAATAACTCCCCACCCCTTAATCCACGTTTATCAACAAGTCCTACTTGTTGAGCACAAAGTAGTTAGATATAAACACCTGGAGAGGAGGCAAGGTCAGCAAGAAGCCTACATTTCTCAAGTTTACTATCTTATTTAATTCCTAGATTAAGGCACTTTTTTTACAGCTGAGTTTACACAGACAGTTACCCATAGTTGCAGTGATGCTTGCAGCAAACAGCCCAGGTGTTATCACACCGCAGCTGAAAATGTTTTCCAGGGAAAATAGCTGACTTCTCTCCTTCCTATGCCACTTGCTTGTAGGGACAGGAGATGTAAGACAGCATGTTTCAATTTGATAATTTTGGGAGGTAGCATTAGACAGGTGCCTACTCTAATTTTTATTTATCCAGTATGCATCTGTTTTTCTAATTTAGAGTTCACATATTGATAAGCTCCCAATAGTTATTTTTATATTAGATTCTTCAAATAAACTTTCCTATGCTCCCATTCCTGTCTTCAGCTGCTCATCTGGTCTGCATATTGTGGATTTTCAGGAAAGTCACTATAGAATCATAGAATGGTTTGGGTTGGAAGACATGTTCAAGGTCACTCAGTCCAAACCCCCCCTGCAGCAAGCAGGGTCAGCTTCAACTAGATCAGGTTGCTCAGAGCCCAACCCAACAGGACCTTGGCTGTCTCCAGGGATGGGGCATCTACCACCTCTCTGGACAAGCTGTTCTAGAGTTTCATCACCCTCAGTACAAAAAATTTCTCCTTCACTTCTAGTCAAACTCTACTCTCTTTTAGTTTAAAACCATTACCCCTTGTCCAATCACAATATGCCCTGTTAAAAAGTCTCTCTCCATATTTCTTGTAAGCCTCTTTCATTGTCAGATTTGCCTGTGTAGTCCAAAACTGTACAACTATCAAAGAGCCCGGTACAATCCATCTGTACTGGACACACTGCATTTAGCTATGCCAGGCCTTTTAATAACTGTAGTGTACACCAGAGAGCACCGCAAAGCAAAAACATATCTACTGACTTGGGTGGCATCAGTTGCTGGAAACAAACACATCTGCCCTCATTCAGTTACTCTCTGAAGGGCAGCCACAGAGACATTCCTGCTCACTACCACTCTTTCTGCAAGCTTTCTCTTCAGCTCTAAGTCCTAAGTTCAAGATGAAGCACGAATCACAAACTCTAGCTGCTGGAGCAATGCATATTAACATCAGTGTATGTGTATTATACCAGCCTGGACTGACTGGGACACAGATTTGGATCAGTTGTGCCTTAAGTACACCTAGATCCCAGCTATGGTCATTCTGCCCTTCAAATTAACATTCACTTGCCCCAGAACCTTGTCCATATGATCAGCAGCTGAGAACCAATCAATGAAAAGCAGTTTTGCTTTGTTTGTAGAAATTAATAATAAGCATTAGTACCAGGAGGTTACTGCCAAAGAGAAAATGAAGATGTACTGCTCAAAGGAAGATTGGACTGCAGAAGTGCCTGCACTGTGAGGAACAGACAGCTCTGCTCTTTCCACCACTGCCACCTGGGTGAGAATGGCTGACCAAGGGCCACTTGGGTGGCTGGGGTGGTAAACTCTGCAGTAGCTGCAGGTAAAATGGACAAGGGCAGTAACTCAGAGCCTGCACAGAATTTTCCAAGCTTATTCCTGAGACTTTTTTTTCAACTGAAAACCCTCTAGAGATTCCTAACTCAACAGCCATTTCAAGACAACCAAACTGAACAAGTAATTAAAATCAAGTTGACGTTGTTTTCCTTCTTGGGTATCTCATGGTGCATTGCTGAGGCAGAAATTGTCTGCTCTGTGTATTTTTCAGCAGCACTGAACAGATTACCTGAGATTAGTAATGTACTTGGCTGCTTTACCTAGTTGTCATAGGAGAAAATATTAATAGCCCACTGCAGTATACAGAATCAATCTTAAAGACTGATCATATGATCAATCTCAAAGAAATTAGTAACTTACAATTCTTTCTGCTTCCAAAGCAATAAAGATTTTCATTAAACTAAAACCCCAAGAAGTGTTTCTTAGTCTGCCACAACAGAGGACTTGTGTTTTGTACAGGAGAACATGACCAGAGAGAGAACTAGAGGATCAGCCCTGTGATTCAGAATAGTATAAATCAAAAGAATCAGAAATGCTAATCTCAAAACCTCTGCACAATAGAAGGGGAAACCATTTAAGATAAATCAAATTTATGCTCTGGTCCGCAAATGTTACAGATAAAATAGTGGATGCTTTCCCAATGGAGCCTATTGGCTCAGATCATATTTTAAGACCTCAAAAAAGAATATTTCTTTCTCAAATTATTATTGGCACACGCATTATATTATATAAGCCCCCTTTGAAACTACGACTAAGCTACTTAAAACACAAAATTACTTTGGACTCACTTGCCTTAGGTAAACTCACAGTCAAGTGCCTCCTCTGAAAAAAAGAACTAACAAAAAATTAAAGGCACAGCGTATCAGTGTACATGTAGCAGATGAAAGCTAGAAAAATTGGGGAAGGACAGAAGAGTGGTCTCATTCCCCTCTGTACAGAGTGCTCGAGCAGGAAATGTACTATCACCACGTTTAAGTAAAAGATCAGTCACCTCAGCTAGCAACTTGAGAAAAAGAAAGAAAGAATAAAGCCCAAACACATAGAAAACAACAGACTTAAACCCAGAACTGTTTTCTCATATCAGTACTAAAACAGGCTTTAAAAGGGTGACCACAATTCTCAGTTGGACAAGATGCTGCATCTGTGGGGTCACAAATTAAGTTTGGGAAAATCCTGGGTTTGTAGAAACTCTCACTGTTGTACTGAATGCAAGATGGTCACTCAGGCAAGTTTAAAATAATCTTAGTTGTTTATAAGTCCTAAGATGTGAGAAATGTCTATATTAGGTGACCTGAGATTAACCTCCTCTTACTATAACATAATGATCATTGATTCAAAATTTATCTTAGAGAATTGAGATAAATTTGACTGATATATTTTCTTTTTTAAAACAGCATTAGTATTCTTTCAGAGTCAGGTTGTAAGACCATAGGTCTTTTGCCATGCCTCTGATTGCAGTGCATAGTACAGTAAAACATTTTGCCAAAATACATAAATTCTTAAAGATGTTTTTTAATCTATATGTCTACTCATTAGATACTTCTATCTAAGTCTCTCTTGGCAGCAACAACACCAAAGGGATTTCCACGTTTTTCTCACACCCACTGTGGAGAAAATTCATAGAAGAGACCTATGTTAATTACACTTAAAGAGTCTGAGAAAATATTACTATTATTAATACCAGTACAGAAAAGAATAAGAATCCAAATGAGCCAGGTGTCTGAATATTCTCCATTAAATTAAAAAATAGGTAGATAGATAAATAAATAAATTAAAAGCAAACCTCCTACCACTGGTCCATTCTCTCTATCCCAAAATCAGAAATCAAGTCTCTTGTAAGATCAAGGTACCCAAATCATCATTTTTTAAAACTACAGGCTAACAAGGCTAACATTTTTCTCAAGCTCATATACATTTTTTTCTTGTACCATAAAACTGAAACAAAAAAAGAGCAAAGCATTCTTCCCAGATTCTGTCAAGAATACTGACTTAATCAAGTAATTGGCATTTAAGAGATTACAAATCTGAGCTAAAAATTCACTACTGCCATCACAGCGAAAATGTAAGTGACTTCAGGTCAATTGAAGAAAGAACTTACATTTATTTCACTACTTTGAGATTATTGCAGACATTTGGTAACAAAAAAGTGAAAGATTACTGCAATGCAGTTTTTGACAGATAGTATTTCCTGTCGAGACAGAACAGAAGGAACTGTAGAGCTTCAAGATTGTAATCGTTTCGTACATTTCTACCCACAAAGTACTTCTTTAGGCAAAATATTTCACCCCTGCAGCTGCTACTTCTTAGATGTACTGCCATCCTTCATCTTCATCCTCCCACAATTGGAAAGAAAGGAAGAAATGGCAAGGCAAAGTTTTCAATCTTAAAACAAGAAAGTTTTACACAATATAGCAGGAATAGATAAAAGAATCCCATGTGCATTATGAGTTTGTGCAATTATACCAATATTATATAATATATATTTTAAGCTGTTTCCTTTCTCAAATCAGCATTAAAGACACACAGGCATTTGCGAAACCATGTTATAAAACAAATACGAATTTAAATGAGCTTTTGCTAACAGATGCCTCCTGGTCAATGCCAGGTTGTTCTTCTCCAGCCCAGATTTGCAATCTGTTCTTATCTGATTCAGTATCTTATTGTTTTGCTGTTCAAAAGAATTATATGTATTTTAAACACCAAGAAACAAGATTGGGTAAGACAAAGGCTTTGTATGAATCTCTAAAGCTCTGGTGGCTTTGATCCAAGTTTATCTGCACAGACTTCATCTGAAAGATAGAAGTTTGGGTTAAGTAAAAGTGATTGCAAGGGACAACAGATAGATGCGATCCAAGACAGGGTGGATATGTCTAAAGGAATTAGACAAAATTTACAAGGAAACAAGGGATGTAAGAACTCTCATGCACATGGCAGGCTTTGTGGGGTTTCTTTGTGGAAATAAGAATTTGATATTTTATTAAAAATAATAATCCAACAGAGGGAGCAGCAGACAAGACTGGAAGGTGATTTTAAGATCTGACAGGTAAGCATGAGAAAGACTTCTAACAAAAGTCTTCATCCTTGCAGAAAATTAACCAGAACAGAATCCAGGCCAGCTTTTGTCACCCTAACTTAAATCTTATGAATTTTCACAAGCTAAAATAGAGAGATACATTAGAGATAGATGACGATATAAGCAGTTATTCCATTTCCACACAGGGAGCCTGCTCTACAGCCATCCCAAGTATTGCTTTGTAAGAAGAAACACTCGCATACTCCCCTTTAATCAACACATTACAACACTCCTACAACAGTGCTATAGAACTATCTCCAGAAACAGTAAAAACTAATCTAACTTTGAATAGAGTGAAAACAACAGACAGGCAACATTTTGAAAATTAACAAGATATTAAGATTTTAGGGGCCTTTGTGTATGGCACTGTCTGAGCAGGCATTTTTGGTGCTCATGCAGCACCTGGGAAAGTCAGGTCCTCAAAATACTGCAGTTTAAAGGAAGAAATAAGTAATTAATACACAAACAGAATTCTTGTGCTTGTATGTTGAATTTGTTCTTTTGTAGTTCTGAGCACACTTACAACTTGGCAGATATAACTACTACATTCAAAAGGTTTCTTCACATCTCATGCTTCTTTAGTCAAATCTGATTCAGCCCACTGAACTTATATTTTTTCATGTTTATTTGGGGTTTTTTTATTTTTATATATAATTTTATAATATTTATCTATTTTACATATTTTAGTACTTTCATAAAATATGTATATGCATTTTCAAATATATAAAAATTGTATATACATTTTTAGTAATGATTCTGTTACGTACTTTCCCCTTTTGCATCAAATTGGAAAAGGCAGTCTATGAACAATGAATACCTGTCAAGAGAAACCTAATGGGTACTAGATACCAGAACTTCTTACTCTCAAGCACTACACCACTTTACATGCTGGGACCTCTTCACCATGACATGTACTGTAAAACATAATTAAATATCTAATGCATCCAGTCTGGTATTTATGGGGTTTATCTGCTTGCAGTGATGCAGCTTTCAGTCAGTGAATGCTGTCAACTTCGCTCATTTCAGGATCATGGCAGAGCATCATGCCTAGTTCTAACACTGACCATGCATCCCCCAAGCACTGTGTGACCACCAGCTTCAACTTTGAGGCCGTATTTGTTTTTAAATTAAGAGGAACAAGACGGCAAGCAAGGATTTCGTTCACACAATCACAAAATCAATTAGGCTAGAAAAGACCCATGAGATCTTTGAATCCAGTATCTGGCACAACACCACCACATCAACTAGACCCTGGCACAAAGTGCCACGTCCAGACTTTCCTTAAACACCTCCAGGGACGGTGACTCCACTGCTTCCCTGGGCAGTCCATTCCAATGTCTAATTAGTCTTTCTGTGAAATTCCTCTAAACTCCCCGACACAGTTTATGTTCACTTGTCCTCTCACTTGTTACCTGGGAAAAGAGACCAACCCCCACCTGGCTAAAACCTCCTTTCAGGTGGTTGTAGAGAGTGATAAGGTCCCCATGAGCCTCCTTTTCTCCAGGGTAAACAACCCTAGGTCCCTTAGCTGCTCCTCACAGGACTTGTGCTCCAGACCCTTCACCAGCTCCTCTGCCCTCCTCTGGACAGGCTCCAGCACCTCAATGTCTTTCCTGTACTGAGTGGCCCAGAACTGGATGTAGTACTTGATGTGTACCCTAACCAGTGCCGAGTACAGGGGAACAATCATTACCCTGGTCCTGCTGGCCACACTGTTTCTGACACAGACCAGGATGCCATTGGCCTTCTTGGCCACCTGGGCTCACTGCTGGCTCACGTTCAGCCAGGTGTCGACAAGCACCCCCAAGATCCTTTTCCGCTGCGTCACGCGATGGAATGTCCATGCTCTTGAAGTACAACCATGCTGGCGGCAGTCACCCCTCCAGCAAAGGGCGAACAGTGGATCCTGCGAGGTGGTCCCGACCCCCGCTGCCAGGCCGGGGACTCCAGCCCACCGAGACGGGGCAGGGCCGGCAGCACCGGGGCTGAGGCCCAGCGGGCGAAGGCCCCATTTCGGGAGGGGTGAAAGGCAGCACACGCTGCACGGCTCTAAAGCAAGACAAGGAGCCGGGGCTGAGCCCCGCCGGGGTGCCGGGAATGGCGGCCAGGTGCCCCTCCTCCGCAACCGGAGCCTCCCGAGAAAGCGCTACAGCCCAGCGGAGGGGAGCCGGCAGCCCGGGGGGACTCCCTGCGCGGAGGAGGAGGAGGAGGAGGGGGAGGAAGCGGAGGAGGAGGAGGAAAAGGAAGAGGATGAGGCGGTGGGCAGAGCAGAGCAAACACGCACCTTCCCCGTGCAGATCGGCGAGGGCGCCGGCACAGCCCTGACCCCTGCCCGGCGGCGGACGGGGGAAGGAGGAGCCGCCGCGGGGGTGGGAGGGGCCGGGCCGCCGTCTGAGTCTCGCCGGTGCCCCCGGCCGTGGCTCCTCGTAGCCCGGCCCGGCCGCTGCCGCCCAACCCCGGGGGCGTGAAAAACATCACCCGCCACCACCGGGTTTTCCAGGGGAGTGACACCTTCCGTGCGAGGGGCTGTGAGGGTCGTGAGGCATTGGACGAAGCTGCCGCCCGAAGAAGTTGTGCATGCCCCGTCCCTGGAAATATTCAACGCCGGGTTGAGTGGGGCTCTGAGCAACGTGATCTAGTGGAAGGTGTCCTTGCCCGTGGCAGGGGGTTGTAACGAGATAGTTTTTAAGTTCTCTTCTAACCCTAACCATTCTATGATGCTGTGATGATTCTATGATTGCACTTTTATAGAGAATGTGTGATAGCTGTGCAAGGGTACACGGAAAATGGACGAAGCATGAGGAGCCTTTCCTGCTGGCTGCACAGTGGCAGCATCCTTCTGGGTATTTCAGAGCATGGCTGTTCTTGCCTGTGTAGTTCATTGATGTTTTCCAGCTGTCTAAGAGGCTTTCCTGCCTTCACGCTCCTGGGAACTGAGACAGGGCCACTGCTCCTCAGATGGTGGCTGCCTGCAGAAGTAACATTGCACTCATTTAAACAAAGGTGTGCTTATAAAAACACTTAGGTAAATGAGTGCAATTTCTTCTGTAGATAAGATCTTAAAATACAAACATGGGTCTTAATCTGCAAACACTTGAGTTAAAGCTCTCATTTTGTTCTGTTTAAGTCAAAGGGACTACCCAGGTGCTTAGAGGTAAGGGTTTTTAGGATCAAAGCCCTTGGTGCATTTCCAAAAAGCTGCTGTAGCAGGAAGACATTGAAGAATTCCCCTCTACTATTCAACACCATATTCCAATATTCATGAACTTTCTGCCTCAGTGAAATGACTGTTATACTAATGAGCTTCATGGGTGTGTACCTTGAGGAGGGGTTTGAAACACATTATTATAAGATAATGGCTGTTCCTGCCAACCTGACTCCTCCACCTCTTTATTTGAGGTGACTCATTTGTATCTTTTCACTTGTATTTTTCAGTACAGCATCTGAATGGCAAGTTTTTGCAGCTGGGACTGTGTCCTCTGCAATAGAGATCAGGGAGCATGCTGGTGGGATGAAACAATAGGTTTCTCAAAGTGCCACAGTAAGAGTCCTGTTCCATTGAAGGTAACAAAACTGCTTCAACAAAAATGTTACACAAGGAAAAGGCTGTCAGAGATTTGCGTGTCTGGCCCCTTCTTTCCCGCATATTCTGCATTTTCTTTACAAATAGTGCCCTATAAGCTGTAAGCGTCCATCTAGTACTGTATCTCTGGAAAGAGATTATACAGTGATTACTGTGATAAACATGTCACTGAAAGTCATGCAAGAAAATATTCCATCCTCAATGTTTGGCTGTTACACTCACACCACCTTGAACTTAACTACCAATATACAGCCTTCCTTTTCACTTTCAGCAAGAGAGAACACAGGACATGTCTTCATGAAAAAGTTCACATAAAACTGTACTTGCAGTATATAAATGTAGGATTTTGGCTGATTCATGAGAGTGATTTCTTTTCATTTGCTCTCTTTACAATTAAATAACTTCACCCAACTGGTTTCCCATTATTTTTTCCTTAATTAGCTTCCTTTGTTAATCCTTCTATACCAAGAAGTCAAAAGGAGAGTGATAATAGGTCACCTTTTTTTTCTCCTTCATCAAATAGTCAGAAGGATGGAGATAACTTGGTGTGGCTGTCATTATTCCTATGTCATTAATCCTAATGTCAGAGGGCAGAGAACTCACCGCTTCAGTCTCCTGCTGTCCTTGCCAGAGAAGTGACAAAAGCAAGTAAAGAGGCATAACAACAAAACCTAGAGCTCCACCCCTCTTCAGCCAGCAACATGCACAAGTCTGTTTACAGGTTTGAAACACATCAATACCCACTTAGCCTCGGGAAAGGTATTTCCCTTACACCCATCTCTTACATTATTTTCTCTATTTTGCATTATTCACTAAATACATAGATTTGTTTGCAACCTCAGGACTTTCAGATTGCTTGCTTTTCCCTACTCAGGATTGTAATTGTAAATCAGGGAGTGGCTGGAGCTGAGGAGTCTTATGATCAGTTTTGCAAACTTTATAGGGTGCTATGCTGGGCAAAATTCTGCCCCCACCATGCCGAAATCATCTTTGTCATCCATCTTGCATACTCTTGAACTCATAAAGACTGTCAGGTGCTTGGAGGTCCCTGTATGGATGCATCTTTACAAGACTGCTGTGATTATGCTGCTTGAAACAGTGTCAGAGTCAAGAACTTACTATTAACAAAAGGGATTGGATATATATGAATGTCAAAAATAATCAGAATTATCTGATTGTAACTTGGTGCTTCAAGGAATAAGCTGGTATCTAACTCCTGGAAAGGGGAATTCAACCTAAAATGAGGACATATGACAGTTCTTACTGCTGGATTTTTTTCACCTCCTATTACACAGCATATGAAGCAACAGGTGGAGTGTGCTGCTAGGCACAGGACGTGCCTGAGCAGCTCCTGAATCTCTTCTGATGGACAGTTGCTTGGTACAATGTTTCTCCTTGCACAGAAAGGGGGTGACACGATGCTACTTTGCTGTGCTTTGGTCTTCCACTCCATTTAGACTGCATGGCTTTTGGAGCAAGAACTACTTTGGTTATCCTCCAAACTTCATTGAAGTCTCTAAAATGTGACTGTATTAAAATAATAAGAAATCACAAGCATATTCACATACTAATTATCATGCAAAGTAGGGAGGGGGAGGGAAGAAAGTATAACATTCCTTTGAAAAGCTGCCAGCACAGGTCCAAATACAAAAGGTGTTTGAAGTGGGAGCACACTGTACCAAACCAAAGGAATTACCAATATACCAGTTACCCTTGTTTAGGAGTATGCTCTCAACTTTCATTTATTTATTTTAGCATAGCATTTTTTATTTTTTGACTCAGTCTCCCAAAAGTCTCCTCTAGGTCCACATTGGATTTTAGTACCACTACAAGATGTTTTCTTAATTTAAAGTTTTTCTCTGTTGCTTTGCACTGTAGGCAGGTAAAAATGGACTGCTAATTAATGTAAACTTCAGCTTTTATTTCTTTTTTTTTTTGCACTTGAAGGAGCTCTAAAGAATTACTCGTAAGTTTCAAAGAATAATTGTTCTTCAGTTCTTTGGAGAAAGAAGTGTTTAAGCTTGATCCTTACTTGTATGTCTCCATTTATGCAGCCTACCAGCAAATAAATATATACTAGTAATGCATAGAACGGGGGAAAAAAGTAGGGACATTGTGAAAGAAAAACAGCAAGCACCTCAAAACACATATTTTTCTACACAGGTCTGTTTTCTGTTTGTTTTGCTGCTGCTGTGTCAGAGACTTGTTTATTTCAGGTATCAAGATCAGATCATCAGGTGAGAACAGAACATCTGCCAGCAGTGGGTTGGTAGGGTGTACTTGCTTGGGGCGCATCTTAGCTGTGGCCTGGCCAGTGCAATGCAGGTTTGCTGTCAGAAGTCAGCATTAGTTGCCTCAAGTTTCTATGCATTGCTGATATAAGCCAACAAAAGTTGACACAAGCCAACAAAATGAGTCCTCTCCTGCCAAAGTGAAATCTCCTCTCTGAATAACACCAGCCAAGAGAGCCAGCAGCAAAATGCCACTGTATACATGCTTCTGGCAACTGAAAGCCCTTCTGCTGTTACAGCCTCTTGCAGCGAGGGGATGCAGCATCTCAAAAAAACCCATGATGAACACACATGCTCCAGGCACATAAAAATGTCAGCAACTCATGACCCCACAAAAGTTCTGGCAGCAAAACTTGCTACTAAAGACATAGTCTGGCAGGGTGATTTCTCCTGCAGACTACTACAAGTTTTCTTACAGGGGCAATGGGTTTGCCATACCACAGACATGGTTTTGGTAAAAATTGGTGGAACATGTTCCCACTTGAATCTCCTTATGAACTGTGTGACTTGTGCTGCGATGGATGGAGATGAGAGCATGGGCACCTGATGTAAAACCAGACATGCAAGGAGCCCTCCCTGTTCATTCCTGTGGATCTTCAGTTTTCAGGTAGCAATTGGTCCAGCAATATACATGGGTCTGCCTCCACTCTCGTGTTTACAAAGCAAAGGTATTTGAATGTCTGACATCAATTATCATATATTTGCATTAAAAATACATTAAATACTGCTCTAAAGAGCTTTCCTTACAATGAAGCAATTACATTATACTTTCTCTCAAGAACTCTCTCCCCTAGAGCTAGATACCTTTATTCTTCTCAGTATTTTAGTGAGGATAAAACCCAGGTTCAACTTACTCAAAATCCATGTTTGACTTATTCCACCCATATTTGTCCCAGACAAGTTTAAATCCATGGATGGTTTTAAAAATGCAGATAAAATACATCCTTTATTTCTGGACTTGGGCTGAATTGAACTGTATTGAACAGCCCCTCATCCCCATCACTGGAAGTGTTCAAGGCCAGGTTAGATGGGGCAACCTGGTGTAGTGGAAGGGGTCCCTGCCCAGGGCAAGGGGGTTGGAACTAGATAATCTTTAAGGTCCCTTTAACCCAAACCATCCCATGATTAGATGAACACTTTACAATGTTCACACATGATGTGAACATAAAATCTCCATCTAACAGTGGCAGATGGGAGGCCGAGCAGGAGTGTGACTTCTCTCAGTAAGCTTCAGCCAGCCATTTTACTGGGAAGGGGAGCGTTCTTGGAGTGGCAGATACTAGACAGATGGACACAAACTGCATGCTGAAATAGCTTGTTATCATCTGAACAGGCACAAAAGTGAGGGGTGTTTATTTTGTGACAGGTTTTGAGCACAGGCACAACTCAGTGTGTGGATTCATGCTTTGAGACCTAGCTTCACCAGTATCTCCTTCTACGTTTAACTACAAGACTCTAAACATGTTGCTCTCAAGTCAAGCATTAATCATTTAAACTTCAAAAAAATGTGACTCTGCAAGAGAGTCAATGTGTTACTTCAAAAACTAACTAAAATTTTGGAGTCTTGATCCTCTATGGTATATATTTAGAAGATGGCATGATTCCTACTCAAATTCGCAAAGTCTGTCTGATCACAGTTTGAAAGTTTTGATAAACATGCTGAAAAGTGAAATTTTATATACTGAGAGATTGTCTAAAAGAACATATTGCTTCTTTGAGAACAAGTACAGCATTTCTTAGAAGAGCCAGAGCTGAACAAGTCTATGGAATTTCAGAATCTGCATTACAAGTCCCATTAGGAAAGGCTAAAGTAAAATTCCGCTTGGCTTTTAGTGGCTGAAAGTGTGTTATAAAAAGCACAGACTGGAAGAGAAAAAAATGATGATTTCTATTGCCAGAGCTGTTACAAAAATCAAACCATGAATTGGGATAAGTCACATGGCTGGGCACCTGTAACCAATTTTTGAGATGCTAAAAGAAAACTTTAGACTCTTTGACAGCTCTTCTTTGGGTATAATTTTTTTTTCAGGCCTTTTTTTTTTTTTTATAAAACCACTTAGAAGCTGAAAAAATGGAAACCTTGTACTCCTCCAACTTATGGGAAAAAAAGAAGATAGATTGAGACTTGCTGGTTCTAAAGTATTAACAGACATTGTGATTGGCATTACTCAATTCAGTAACCAGCAGAAATGCTTCTGCCTAATAAATAAGTTACAATTATTGCATGTGCTTTATAGTCAAAATTATTTTGCTAATCTTTGTTTTGATGGGCCTAATATATTTTACTTTATAAGAAGTGCTAATTTTATGCATTCATAATGAATTCTCAATTTACATGGAAAAGCAAGTTGAAACAAATAAAATCTATAAACTGAAGTAGCTGGTAAATAAATATTTATTTACCATTTTAACATAACAGAATGGAAAAATTAAAATATAAAAAAATGGAAGTTAAGCTTTGTAACAGTATAAATATGAAAATAGTCTGTACTACTGCAAAGCAAAATTTAGTATAAAGATTAAATAAATTGTGAGCTAACAAGCCATCTTGTTTACCAGCCAATAAAAATTAATTTTCTTTAGGAAAATATCTGAGCACATGCAAAACAGGATGAAAGCTGATGATTTAAAGACAAGTTTCTAGCTGCTGCTTTGATTGTAGTCAGTTATTTAAGCTTACAGGGATTCTCAGGGAAGGTTTTCCTGTGGGATGGAGCTCAGATCATGAAGATTCACTAGAACTGCTCCTGAAGTCTTGGCTCACCAGCACGGAAGTGGCACAGCTGCCAGCCTGGCAGTGAGGCAATAGGGCAAGGCAGGGTCCTTCATCCAAGCTTTTTGGTTTGAGCAGGAGTGAGCCATTCCCTCTGCCATCTGAGACTTTCCCCAAGTCAGCATTAACTCATCTGGCACTGTGGGCTGGCCCAGAAGGAAGCACATGCTCTGCTTCTCTTCCTTTCACAAGAGACTCTTGTGCTAGCTCTGTGGTATTGAAAATTATAGGGATGAATGATGAAAACTGAACTTTGGGCTGTTTTACATTCTTTCAGTACCATTAAGTGTGATGGTTGTTGACTTCTCCCCGCTGCTATATTTAGAAAGGGGAGTAGGAAGGAGATGAGTGTTAGTATTATGGGTTATGACACAAAAACATCAGAAGAAAGTCTGTTCTCATTTCTCTCTGGTATCCTTTGGGGACCTGCAGTGTTTAGAGAAAGCTCCTATTCCACCACAGGAACTCAGGAAAATGGGTACCAAACTTTGTTTACATTCTAGGACTACATATGGCCGTACAAGGTGGGTGGGTAACTAGGACACACAACTTTTTCCTCCACTGAGCTTAGTTTCCCACCACTAGATAAGCTTCAAGTAGGTTGCCTGGTGGAATTATTGTTCCTTATACGTCAGCGCTTGGATTAAACATAGAAAAATATCAGAAGCTTCCCCTGTGTTCATCAAATAAAAATCCATGGGAAAAAAAACTGTGTAATGCCCCAGAAGAAATCTAAATTAATTAAAGTCACCCCCTACAGAGAACTTGAGCTCTGTTTATTTCCAACAAACTATTACAGGTTTTGCAATATTTTTCTGGAAGTTTTTCACAAGCATTCCTGCTTCCTCTCATTCCAGGCCAGGACTGAACTGCCAGGCTGGAAGAATTCTTTGGACCTGACCTTTGGTCATGAGAGACAGAAGCGCTCAGCCCCAGTCAAACTACAGCATTTTACAGATCTACATCTACAGATTTAAAGCTGCAATGTGAATTTAAAAACTAAAGAGTTCTGCAAGCTATGCCATAAAAACATGTATCAAAAGAGTCTGATGTAGTGAAAGCTTGACATCTTCCAAGCATGGGAAAGAAATGGAAAGTTGCTTCAACAGGTAACAGCATATCTCGACTGCAAAGCCCCTGGTGCTCATCTCACACCTTTCTTCCCACCTCTCATGGACAAGACAACCCAGACCCATCCAAGTGCAGCGCAGCACCCCAATCACTGCCTCCTGCCACCTTCCCAGCACCTTGTGCAGGCAGCAGGATGTGCACAGGGTCAATCCTGCAAGTCCTCCACCTGCTTTGCTGTAGCCAAAATTCCAGGGTTGAGCCACCACCAGAAGCTGTGACTGGTTGCATCTGATGTGCAACCAGGAGTGTCTCTCAGGGTATGACACCAGCACTACCCTTGCTCTCCTGCCTACAGATTCTCTCTGTGAAGGACAATTTCAGTGCAATGGTAACAACTCAAGGAAACAAAATGCCTTGTAATTTTCAGTGGAAAACAGGGGCTGTCAGGACAGTTTCTCTTCCTGCCTTCTTTCCACTCACCCCCAATTAATGCCCGCAGTTCCAAATGAGCCCTGTCCCCTCGCCCTCCTCCCCACTAGAAACTAAACTCAGATACTGCAAATACACAGAGGGATTTTCAGATTTCCACCCACGTAAGCAGCTACTCGGCACATCTGATGCACATGTGAAATCGGTTCACAAGGGCCAGGGCAGGCACCCACATCTCTACTTCTAGCTCTACTGAGCTTCATTTTTATAATTTATTTGATTTCAAAGCAAAAAATACACAACTTACTTTACTTCACAGAAGAAGAAACCTCAGCAAAGCATCTTTTTTCCCCTAGCTAGGTTGGGTCACAGTTCCCCCACTCCCACCCACGCAGCTGAACCCAGTGCCTGGTCAGCCCGAGAGTTGTGAGGAAATCAAATGCACATGTCAGCATTTCCCTCTCCTGCTCCAGCCACGAACCATCCCAGAGCCAGAAGACATGCCAGGGAGTGGTATACTAGCTGTGTCTTTTCTCACATGAACTGTACAGCAAAGTCCTGTTTGCCCAACCCAACAAAAGTTTTGGAAAGGCAATACTCTAAAGGTTCACACCAAAGTTCAGAGCTCTGGGATACATAGCCAAGAGCTTAAATGTAACAAAAATTAGTATAAATGCTCATTAAAAGTGGACATCAAATATTTCCTTAAAGGAAATTATGCCAGTCTTAAGCAAGTGCTAATTAACAAATATAACTGATTGCAAGTCTAAAAAAATTTGCTTTATTATTCCATCTAGAAGAACAATAGTTTCCATAGAGAGCTTTCCTCCTACCTTCTCGCTTACTTAAGCAAAATACATAAATACTCAGCATAATATCATCATCTGCCTCACTCCAATAGTTTTTTATTTAATGTTTATCTGGATACTTGTTTCCTTACAAAAGTTTCCTGTATTCCCTATGTTGCTTAAAAATAGTAGCTATCATTTAAGACTGCACTCCACCATCATTTCCATACAGAGCTCTAAGGAAAAAAAAAGGAACTACTAGTCAAAATTACAAATATGCTACTCTCTTGTTAGGAGATGCAAGAGGACCATTTTTATTTTAATTTATCCTATTTCAATGAAGTGCAATGCTCTAAGTGAAGAAAAAACTCACTATGCAGCTTGTAAACATGAGCTACAATTCACTCATAAAGCTGGCAAGCAGAGGAACCATGTACCCAACTTCTGAAGTTATTTTGCCATGAAGAAAGCAAAGGTGAGAGCCTTCTTTCAACCTAAGTTTTACACTAGCTGCATTTGGCTTCTTTTACTAAGAATCTAAGAGGAAGTAACAATTTATAACCCAGGGTAAATCAAAGCAAAATGGCATTTTGATAAACACTAGAGCCTGTCAATCACAAGGAGACACTGTATCAGATTGCTGAGGAATTCCAGAGCTGCTACAGCAGCTCCAGCAGAGCAGAGCCAAGGGTCTCGAGGAAAAGCCATCACTAGCTGTGGGCAGGTGGCGCAGCACCACAGCCTGGCACCGAGACTGCCAGCTGCCCAGCAACATCCATGAGTAGCCAGAGTATTGCTAGAAACACAACCAGGAAGCAAAGAACAAAAGGGAAGGGAAACCGAAGACCAACTTGTGCTAGGAAGCCTGAGCGTAAGAGACACACGTTTGGCTGCCAATTTCTTCTGAACAGCATTGCTGGAAGTCGAGTGTCTGCATCAGACTGGTTTTCAGACTGATGAAAACTGAACTTATGTTTATAACCAAGATGATAGCTCTGTTAGAATTTTTCCCTAATTGTATGGTTTGGCACTGAAAACAGAAAGGCAGAGATCATCAGATGATAAATCCTATTAACACACCTACTACATGTTCAAAAATTTCATGTTTTTGTTAGGGAGGGTGGGAAGACTGCAGTACTTCAGGTTCACATACACAGCTGAAGCATTAAACCTCTTCTGCATATAACAGAGTGGATAATGAATATGCAGGGAAAAAAAAAAGACGAATGGTGAAATAAAGCTGAAAATTTACCACTGCTTCTGTTTGTAAACAGATGCAGGAGAAACCACACAAGCATAATATTTGGTAGTCTGCATAATTACAACAGATGTCTATGTTGCATAAAGTGGCCTGTACAGCAGATACAGAGGCAGAGTCTACCATATATAAATAAAATCAAAACAGCTAGTTATTATCAATTTGCTTATGAAGAAGGAGGAGACAGTTTATCTGGTGTTTAGTATTTATAGCTATACTTACAGCACTATTCATTGCACCCTTGAAAGAAATTCAGATCTACTACCTTAAGCAAAGTGGGCTTCAAAAAACTGGATGTCAGACTATACAAATAAAGTATTCGTTTAGGCATGGTAGACTTTATTTTGGCACTTTAACAAATGCTTTATTTTACAGCAGTGGCACAGCATTTGCCAGAAATTTTCTTTTCTTGGCACAGTTATTTCAAGCAGTTATTTTACTAATTGAAGTTCACTAAATATTGCACAAGATATACCTGTTAAATTCTTACCCTGTTTTGACTTGCTGAACTTGTATGGCTTTGAAAAACTTGCCAGTTAAGTAAAAAGCAATATATTAAATATTTTAGCACAGGATAGCATTCATTTGTTCCTAAATGACCACTGAACTTGGGACAGCAACAAATACAAGTTGTGCAACTCTTATCTGAAGAGCTACCAGATCTTATTTACAATACATTGCCATTTCTGAAAAGCACTTCAGCTTGACATCCTGAACACCTGTATTTTGGAAATCCCAAAAATAAAAAATGTGGAGGTCAACAGAGCAGAAGACGAAGCCATTTGTCTGTTACAAAGCATAATATAAGGAGGCAGACTATTGTCTTCTCCCCGTGTCCCTCTATCCATCACCTATCTAAGGTCTAAGCAACAGAGACTTTTCTCTTCTACTCAGAGTATTTCTTTCTTCTCTTATGAAGATACTCCACTTGTCTCAACTCTTCTGCTGGAGTCTGAGCAGAATAAACCAAAATTCTCCAAAGGGACAGGGAAAAAACAAACCCGAACAACAAATCAAAAACAAATACACACAGTTAATGAACTGGGGTACTCCTTTGAATTTTACAGTAGGGAAAACAACATTTGCAGGAAGAACAGGCCTGTGTCAATGCTGCCATTAAACATAATGCAAAAGTCGAATGTCTCACAGCTAATACACCAGATGCAAGACAAACATTCCCACTTTTCTCTGCCACTTCAGCAATCTGGTGTGAGGATCACCCTGATCAACAGCCTTTCTTTTTTTAGTCTGGATATTTAAGATCTACTAGTGTACTCTGTGACATTAAAACATAAGCAAACAGACCTAAAATGAAAAACATACAAAAGTATATCACAATGGAATTCTCAGTATTAGGCCACATGATTTATTCAGTAGTGTTTATGTTCCCTATTACAATTATGTCTATCCATGTAAGACTACAAAAGTTACCATTAGAATTGTCTGTGCTTATAAAATACCAACATTTTCTTTTACTGTTATATACTCATTAACACCAGTCTGCAACGAGTCACATATAATCATAGGCACTTCAAAGGCTTTAAAGACGTTTACAACTTAAATGCATTTTTAAAGAACAAAAATTTAAACCTCTACTTGTACCTTCAAATTGCAAATAATTAACAAACACAGTGGCCATAGAAATCTGCAGCAACTTCTCAAAATACTGTTAGAGTCTTTGGGTTTGCTTAGGTTTGTCAGTAGCTTACTACAAATCTTCCTTACAGGAGATTTGTTTAGTAAGAATACGACTATACAGTTTGTAGTAATAATCCAATTTTACACATTAATTTGCTGTTACAAATCTCACTGAAGCTACAGGTACGCTGAGAAACAATGCAAAGTGTAAAATTGATATTCTGACACTTAAATTTTTACAAAGTGGAGGTTAAAGTTTACATAGCTGAAAAATTACATTTACACTAGAAGTTACTGTTATCTGAATTATCTGAAGACAAATTGCACCATGACAACTACAAAAAGGCATTTTTTGGAAACAGATAAATTAATGAAATAAAAACTAACTTGTAAGATCAGAGAGACATGCTGACAAAAATTAAACAACTTTCATTGAACCATAGGATAAAACAATAATTTTCATTATTTTATATTTATGCATAAAGTTTTAAAAATCATTCAGTGAACATCAATGGTTTTATAAAATAATGCTTTGCCACTGTTATTCACAGAACACTGCAAATGTTAAGGTTTAATTTTACATTTTTAAACGAATATGTGAAAAGTTTTAAATACAGTGGGGTTTTATCATAAAGGTGCCATAACGGCTCTTTAATGAAAAAAAAAACTTCATTATTCTATGCAAAAGCTTTATTTAAAAAAGTTCAGTGATCTCATAAATAGAGACACTAAATAGGAATTTTATGCATAAAACTCCTTAGTAGGTGCCTTTTGATAGGCAGCACAGGATGGTTTACGTTCACCAAGGTCGTAACTGCCTTCATCCTTCTTTCTCATGCGATACACCAGCAGCAGGATAAGGAAGATTGCGAAAAGAAAACCAATAACTCCGCCAGCAATAACAGCTGCAATCAAAGAAACACAGATTCACAATATGCCAGTAAAACAAGTTTAGCACCATACTTCTTTTTCATCTCACACAATGAGTTTGCTATTATTTTCAAATTGCAGGAAAGGGCTCCCATTATGCAACTGTCTTCATTATTAGTATCCTGAAATATACTGTCAAAAAGCTTGTTTGCATTCACGAAGGCAATCATTTAAAATGACATTCCACTTACAAGTCAGAGATCCAACAACCCACAGTTTTTAAAAAGTTAGTAAATTTTTATCAAAACCCCAATTAAGAAGACCACTACTACTGCCACAGCATAAAGCTGTCTTTCAAACTAGTTTTTCAAACAGTTACATTTTTAACTTTAAAAGATTTTCTTACCCTAGCTAAGAAATGGGCTTTTCCTTTTCTCTGTCAGTTTTCACTCTGACTCTAGGCTGAAATAAACTTCCTATTGGTGAATAATAGGAGAGAACACTTCATGCACTTGTGAGTGTGTGGAAAGTATCAACTCCCAACCAGACTTCAAGAGGAAACCCACATGCTTCCACTGATGTAGATTTAAGGCTGTTTCACATTTTGATGCTCATAGGAAGATGCGGTCCAAAACTATGTGACTTTCATGGCTCCCAACTCCCCTTCCAAATACATGGGGGGAAAGTATACCTGTAAACACTGTCCTTAGGCCAAAAAATCTCTCACAGGCAGTGAAAACACTGGTGGCCAGCTTGTGCCTCCTGTGTTATGCACAGAAATAGACCCTCTTTATCTTAAAGGATATCTGTACCCTAATGGACTGTGCTTATCCATCCCTTTCCATCCACCCATGCCTGCCACAAGCTCCTCCCAGGCAGTGTTCATCTGCACCAGATGGACCAGACAGCAATGTGCTCTTGGGAGGTAAGAAATACATTTCTTCATTGCAAGCATCAATCAAATTCCAACTCCTTCTCTGAGCTGTGAAAGCTCCAGATACTCAGCCAGCAGTGTTCAACTTGTGGGCATAAATCAATTAGCGACAGATTTCGCTATTAAATATTTCCCCGAGATGCCAAATTCATTCTCATCAAATCAACCACTGGCTACCCACTATGAATGTGCTTAGTACTAAATGTGTTTAGTACTATGAATCTACTAAGAAAACTCAAACGTTGAGTTTGCATTATCTGATATGGATCCCCTCTGTTTTCTGTTTTATTTCTGGTGAGATAGACCTTGGCAAACACTGCCTCACCTGCCAGAACTTCTGTTCTCTGGAAGAGGTTTTCTGAATGCTTCTGAGTGAACACGTCAGTGTCATCCCCTGGCTCATCGCTCTTTTTCTTGGCATCCATCTCAGGCCTTTCCTCTTTATCAATTTCTTCAGGGGACTGTGGCACAAAGAAGAAAACTGAGCATTGCTTACAGAGAGGGCAGACCACAAGTTGGCACAGCCACTGCCTGCCGTGGGCGGTCACGTAGCTGTGGCTCCACGCACATACTGCACAATACCAACACAACACATAGGAAGCTTTTAGAGCACAGAAAGCTGGTCTAGACATTGTAATTGGATCTATTTGTCGTCATGATGTCAGAATGAAAAACACTGCCCGTAAGTTTAAAACCTCCAAAAGTACATTTAGCAAACAGCTGTTAATATTGCCTGCCTGCGTTTATCAGAATAACAGCCTCTGAATGAAATAACAACTCCGAAATCAACACATCAGATGTTATATGCAGAACACCTTTGAGGGTAGCTTAAGACAGTACTATCTATGGTGATAGAAGGAAACACTAAAATACTAAACAGAACCTGCCGAGTTTTCAAACTACAGCCAAACCATATAGCATTCTCCTTTGAGAAGGGAAGTTTCACACAGAATTTTTGAATAACTCTTTGAGAAATGTAAAAAAGGTGCAGCTCAAACTCAAAGGTATCTTGAGAGACTGTCTGGTGTATCATGATACATTCTTATTTTGCATGTCTCTTTTCTTTCACATAAAATCCAGGTGTTACCATACAGACTTTCTAGTGAAAATGAAAACAAACAGCTCTGTAGTAATTTAGCAGACTGTAGTGGTAAGTAAAGTATGGGGGTGCTTTTTAATCCATATAAATAGAAGACTTAACATCAAGCCATCAAGAGTGTACAGTGGAACCATTTAAAATGGTGTTGCTCTCCAGCCACGCACCTTTGTTTGTGCAGGTACCTTGGTCAGCATTTTCACCGTGGTGGTCTCAGCCCTGGATGCATCACTAGTTGTCGGTAACTTTGGAAGTGTTCTGGATGTTGTTATCACTGCACTATCCTCATCTTCTTCGGCACCTGGAGACAAAATGTAACACTTCATTGACGTGTGAAATTCTTCCAGAACAATTACATTTTTTATTATGACACCAAGGTAGAGGTGCTTGCACAGCTCACCCTAGGCAAGGCACCTAGATGGCAATGGCTGCTAAGATAAAGATGTGAGTGCAAACAGTGTGCCCCAAGTGATCCCATGAAAAAGGAAGGGAGTGCATCAGCTGGAATAAGTAGCAACCAAGAAATTACCATGGTACTTTTCAAACAGAAGAACCCATCCTGAAAAGAGGTATGAAAAAGCTTTAACACTTGTAATAGGGGGAAAAGGTCTGGAGTGAAAGCAGCAGCCATCAGGCCTGTGTGACATGGGCAGACCCCAGTGCCATGAGGTCTGATGAGGTCCCATGGCATCAGGGGCTCTGCTGGAGCTTGGCAGTGCCACCCCCTACCCTGTGGGTACCCCTAGCAGCTACCTCCAGCTTCCCCAGAGCCACCATGGGCACCCCTGGAACCCACACCCTGGGGTGCAGGGTCTCCTCCTGAGGGTGGCAGGAGGTGGTAGTGGGGCCCCAGGCTCATATGGGGGTAACCCAAGTCTCCTACAGCAAGGGTGTGTGGCCAGAGGGTCCTGTACATTCAGATGAGGGGAGCTTAGACACCCATGGCCTGTGAGATGGGTGTCTGTGTGCATGTGGCACACATTGGATCAGTTACAGAAAGTGATTTAGAAATTTATAGTTGCTTGTTACCATTTTATAAATGGCAGGTATTGTGGTTATCTGTTGTACTGTTGATATTAAGTCTACAAGTATAGTTCAGTGATTGTTAGTTAATTACATACCATAAATAAATCAATACACTTCTTTATCTTTACTTAAACCATATGAACTGAACAGTTTTTGCCTGCCACATACTGCTTCAACAGCAACATTTCTCCTCTATAGCACATCAGTTGAACTCTAAAAACTAACAATTTCTATCTACAGGAAGATTATTATTACTTTATGTTTCAGTCACTAGGAACTCACATGGTTTTAAACTCCACATAATTCAGAAGCCCTTTTCTTTTGAAATGAGTAAGAGGACAAAAAATTCCCTAAAGATTACCTTAAATTTAATTTCCTCCACATTGAAAGCCCTTCTGGAGTATGAAGCCTCCTTTAGAATAAGGTAATGGACATGTCTAATAAATATCCTTTAGTGACAGTGAAAGGAAGAAGACACAGGAAAGAGACTAAATTATTAGCAAGGCCTGAAAGAGGAAAAAAGAACTGACCCATTCTTGGACCACTCCTTAGGAATCTCAATGTGTTCTGCTCATTACAGGCACCGGTTACCCAAGTAACTCTTGGGTAATAAATCTAGCAAATGTGCATAAGAATAGTTCCTAACAAATAAAACGCTCCTACAACAGAATAGTATGACTCACTCATTCCAAACTGATTTTTTAATTTGTTTTTTTAAAGAAAGAAAACAGGCTGAAAACATGAGTGCAATAATGATGTTTTGAAGTCATAATCAAGAATTACATACATTTGGCATTTAAAGGAGCGGCATTAACAAGACAACAACTAAAACAACCTCTGCATGGTAGAACATAAAATTTAGAATCATTTAAAAAAGTACTACATTAAAGATACTGGCACAGAATAATACTGGGAAAAAAACTTACAGAGATACCAAAATTACAGCACAACCTCTAGAATGAAGACCTCACAAGAATCAGGTATCTTCCTGAAATGCTATTCAAAGATCAAAAAAAATCAACATCCTGCTTCAAAACAGAGGTGAGGAAAGACATCCAACAGGAAAATTTTTCTGGCTTTAACACAAGAGTTTTCTTTGAGAAATAATGGCCCACTGGATAGCTCAACCTACTTTACCTTCCAAAGTTCCTCCATATTACACAAAGCTTTCACACTCAAGGAAATTAAAACTGATGATCAGATTAGAGATCTGATAAAACACACCTTGAGAGTACAGAAATGTATTTTCTTCTTTTTATGAAATGAAAAATCCCACTTAATCACAACTGTTCCTCCAAATCCTTAAATGCCACCTTTGCTTCAGGCGATAGTTGTGTCTGCCAGATAAAATGGAGAGCATTACAGCCTGAACCTCTTTGGCTACGGAGGATGCAGATCCACGTTCTCTCAACAAATGGATGACTAATCTAACCCCTGGACTAGTCACTAGATTTGCACCAAAGTACCCAAACTCTTCTTCCATACAGCCTCAGGGGAATTCTGACAATCACCAAAATATTGAAGCAACTGTCATTTAGGCCTGATTCAGGTACCAGCTCAGACACATCCCCATGGTTCCTGCTTTCTAATTAGCTTGATCTAAACACGTCTCTGCTTGGCATGGAGTAGATCTAAACAAGGGGAAGACACTTCCCTTGCTAAAGTGACAGTAATATTTTTGGAATTACCTGTAAATAGGACTGAGGGACCAAAAACACTAGTCCCCTCACTAGTCCCCTCCAGAACATGGCAACACCATTTTACATAGTATCATGTTCCCTAAAAACCAGAAAACAGAGCATCACCAAATCCAAATAAGATTGGAAAGAAAAAGCCTACACTGTCATGAGCATAACTTCCAAGTAGGTTGTTAAGAAACGGTGAAAACGTGAAACGGTTGGACTATAAGAATTTATTTCTTCCTCTGGAAAATATCACTGTTTCTATAGCTGCTTTCTGGATTGGGTCAGCTTGGGTCATGGTGCTGGGTATTCCCTGCCTTGAGTCCCTCTTATTGAGGGTGCCATAAAAACCCTGCAGTAATTAAACACATAACCATCTCTGTGGTAGAGCTAAGAGCTCTCAACCATCACACACCATCTTTTATCCACTGTAACTTCTTCAGAACATCCAATTGTTGTCTTCATAGTGATCAAAATAGCTCTAAATTGTGCTGTAGTATTGGAAATATCTAATATAACCCTCAGTGACTTGTCTATTAGCCACCCTTGGATGACAGGAATGTGAATACTCTTTAACACTCTTAGTGCTTGAGGAAACTTGTCAGGAAATCAAGATTGTGCCACCTTAAATTACTGCATAGAAAGTAGAAACTACTGTATAGATAGTAGTATTTTTTGTAGAAAAAAGCCCACAGTAGTTAGCACCCTTACTTGCAAAGCAGCCAGTGATTAGCACTTCCTACCAAAAAAAATCTAATCATTTCACCCTATCTTTTGGCATCTTATTTGTCTGCAGTTGTACATCACACTCTGGGAGTACCACCACACAAACAAATTTGTGGTAAGGCGGGCACACACATAACCACCATGTCTTTCACACCTTCCAACTCTATCAGCAATGTGACACACACCAAAATGACACATTTTTAGCTGACTTATGTCACCTCCATTCACTGAAAAGTCCCCAGTGCAACCCTTAATGAACATAGTGTTAGGCACCCAGAGATGACACTGTAAACATAATTCTATGCCCTGCCAGGGAACTGCAGCTGAAATAAATAGAGACAGTGCAAGGATGTCACATCTCTGACAGCTCTCACACAAGGAAGAAAAAAAAAAACAATAAAACTTGAAGAAGGATTAAAAGGAATAGTCCTAACTATACTGAAGTATAAGATTCTGTCCAGCGCATCAAAAACAGACTTTCAAACAGTATCACAGTAGATTTTATGTCGAGGACCTGGAGAACCAGGCAGTCAATGTCATGAAGCATGCTTGGGGCCGGTTTAGCAGGTGGACAGAAGTAGTTCTGGCTCCAAGACAATCTGAAAGGCACTTATGAGTGGGACCGTAGCAAATGGAAAGTGAATCCTTGCTGTGTTACCCGCACCATGGCAGGGGAAGCACACTAGGAGAGGTATGCCTGCCAGGCACGCTGCCATACGGGCCAGGAGCACCCAGTGTCGGCCCTGGACCTGTGCTGGCTCCTGTGCAGCACCCAGGAGAGTGCCCATGCCCCCCAGCTTCCCCAGCCCCGTGACTATGGCACACAGTCCCCCGGCCACGCCACCCGCAGCCACACCACCCCCTGTCCCTGAGCCCCACACCCCACTGCCACAGGACTCCCAAACTGGCTGCTGGCCTTGGAGTGTAATGTCAGCTTCCCTCTCGGTCAAGAGCCAAAGCAGATCTGCTCTTGTGCTTCTTGAAGAAGCTCCAACCCCACCACAACTTTTCTCCAAGAACAGTCCCCAGTCACAATGTCAGAATACACACAGTTCATCCTGAGCCAATGTTCTGAACTCAAGCTGCTATTGACTGAGAAATGTTAGGCTGGGGAAGAGAAGAAGGGAAAGGAAACATATGCATGATTTTCTGATATATATTACCATGAGTAATTTTACAGAAGCCATAAGAACAAGACAGAGAGTTTTCCAAAGAACTTGTAGATATATCTGACAAAGATGGTATCTTTCCTTAACACAGTGGGTAGCCATGCTGCTTAGCAGCTACTTTCACTGATCTCCAAGACCAAGGCCCTATTAAAATCTTTTATGCCAGATGAAAGAGTAGCAATAATTATAAAAGCATTTCAAGTTGTATATAGGCTGGAAAACTATTTTTACTTTTTATTATTAAGCTAAAAAAGTGATGATAGACTGAAGCATCTCCTCAGAGATGGAGACTACAAGAAGGAAACAATGGACTAATTAAATCACTATGGATATTCTACTGTTGATATAGGAGACACAGGAGGCAGGAATGGCTTCTCTGGAAATTGCTGACCCGTGGATTCAGATTTGACATTTGGGCAAATGCACAACTGTAGCTGAATGTACATAAAGGAAAAAGAGGCTATGAAGGGAAAGAAAAGAAAAAAACGTAACACTATCACCTTTGCTACTCCTTACAGAAAGCCCTCAGCCAATTTCTAGTTTGAAATGTGTCGTGCCTACAGTGACATTTGTCCATGTTAATGCTGCTTGAAGACCTGCAAGGGCATTAATGGTGGTGCTGACAAGTCCTGTTTATCTCCATAGGCCTGGTGGCAGCTAACAATTTTCACAGCAAGGAAAGGAGTCAGCAATGTTGTCATCTTGGATCTGTTTGCTTGGACTATACTTGCTACATAGCAAGAAAACCACTCTTGAGTGGGAAGGCTCTTCCTGCTAGAAACATTACATTACATCACTGAGTATCAAGTAAAGAGAGAGAGACTGAACATAATATGAGAAACATCAATCAGTGGTGGTGCAGGACACTTTCAACATAAAACAGAGAGCAGTAAGTATAGGAAGAGAAGGGTGGAAAGGATGCTACTTTGCTTCCCTGAACTGACGACTTTTTGCTTTGTTTAAAATATTAGATCTGGGTACTGTCACAGAGCTCTCTGGGGGGGCATCCAGCTTGTCTTAGTCTACAACGAGACCTTCCCTGTTTTCTTGTAGGAAAGAAACAGATTGCCAGAGACAGCAGAAGTGCACTCCAACTTCCACCCATGGCTCAAGGCTGAGCATAGGAAAAGAAAGAAGAGAAAGACAAGGTGTTACTGTTGAAGTCTAGAGGTAGTTTTTCCATCTTTTTGGCTTCACTTTTACCACAGAATCACAGAATTGTTAGGCTTGGAATCTCTGGCAGAATCTCTGGCAATTATCCAATCCAACCCCTCTGCCAAGGCAGAGTCACCTAGAGCAGGTTACCTAGAGCAGGTTACAAAGGAATGTGTCCATGTGGGATTTGAATGTCTCCAGAGAGGGACACTCTACAACCTCCCTGGGCAGCCTGTGCCAGTGCTCTGCCACCCTCAATGTAAAGAAGTTCTTCCTCATGTTGAGAGGAAACTTCTCGTGTTTCAGCTTATGGCCACTGCTCCTTGTCCTGTCACTGGGAACCACTGAAGAGAGTCTGGCACCATCCTCTTGGCACCTGCCTTTGAGGTATTTATAGGTGTTGATGAGATCCCCTCTCAATCTTCTCTTCTCAGGCCCAGGTCCTGCAGTCTCGCCTCATAAAAGATGCTCCAGACCCCTCATCATCTTTGTGCCCCTCTGCTGACCCTCTCCAGTAACTCCTTGTCTTTCTTGTACTGAGGAGCCCAGAACTGGACACAGCTCTCCAGATGTGGCCTCACAAGGGCTGAGTAGAGGGGCAGGATCACCTCCCTCAACCTGCTGGCCACACTTTTCCCAATGCAGCCCAGGATACCATTGTCCCTCCTGGCCACGAGGGCACTGCTGGCTCATGGTCAGCTTGTCATCCACCAAGACTCTCTGGTCCTTCTCTGCAGAGCTGGGTCAACCCCCAGCCTGTGCTGGTACTTGGGGTTATTCCTCCCCAGCTGCAGGATCCTACAGTTCCTTTGTTGAATCTCAGGTTAATAAAATCTGAAGCGAGTTCTTGTATAGTCTTTTCCACTCCAAAAGCAAGTCTGAATTTTGAATCTTCCATATTAGAAACAGTCAACACCACAGAGGGAAACAGTCAATACCACAGAGGGATGGAAAAAAACTACACCAGACTATTCTTCATACAACTATTTACTGTCAATCTACTACCTATCCTGAAGCTTACACAGTCACCAGCATCTGAAGACATGACAGAACGGGATGCTGACTGAAAGCACATTTTTCCTGGAGATCAGAATATTCCTTAAGACAGTCTTAGGAACTGAATGAAATCACTGATTCACTATTTTTTTTTTTTCAAATGAAATATTGAATTTCTCCTCAAACAAGTCTACATCAAGGAGGTCCAATTAAGCCTCTGATTAAACTGGAATGTCAAACTGCCCCAACAGAGGACTCCCAAAACACAGGATATCACCAAGGTATGAATGATGATGGGCCTTGATTTGCCTGGCAGCACAATCAGATGTCTGCAGACCTTATTTTAACATAGCTTTGAATCACCAAAAGAAAAGAAAAACAAAAATCCATCTGAAAAATCTCAAGTGTGCCTTACAGGTAACACAGACAAGGCGCTAGAAGCAGGGCTTATCCTTTAAAAGTACACAAATTATATATAAGCATTGAAAGACATTAAAAAAAAGTACAATAACAAACATGTAACACACTTGGAAAATAAATGAGATTTCCACAACAGCTCAGCAAATACTCACAACAATAAGGAAATGTCTTTTCCAGAGCTACCATAAAATCCTGCACTTAGCTTTTAATATTTGGAGTCTCCAAGCTAGTCTAGAAGATACTTGTCAAAGAGACTTTCTAAGAGAAATGATTAATGAGCTTTCACTGACACTTTTTTTGAAAAATTTTGAGCTAGCTACATGTCTCTATCGAGTGTTTAAATCTGAAAACTCAGTATGTTGTATTTAAGAATTTCTTTATTCACTATATGGATGTAATTTCCTCAGAGAAAACTCACCATTTTGGCAGTATCTAGATTTCTAAATGTAAAAGAACAACAGCAAAAGAGGAATGGACACCATGTTTATGCAAACCTGACTGCATATAAGAGAAAACAAGATTGCCGCTGCTATGTTTTCTTACAGAGTGCTAAATTAGCATTATGTCATGGGAGAACTAAGCCTTCTCTAATCCTTATGTCTAAACTCCAGGGAGATCTACACAGTAATCAGAGGGAAAGGAGAGAGCCAGCAGAGAGAAAACAACGCAGTGAAATGATGCAACTAAGGAGTAAGAGAAAAAAGCAGAAAGTTAATACTTAAAACCCGGCCCACAGGAGTGCCCAGTGCTCTGTAAATAGCAAAGCACTCACGATATTCACTGAAAGTATCATGTCCATCTTATTAAGAAAAACTGCACAAATTTCCCTCAAACAATTGCATTACCTCTTACACTTCTGAAAATCAATTTGTGACATGTTGTCTCACCTGAACCTGACCCAGAAGAATAATCATCATCATCAATTGGATAGACGCCTGATGCTTCTTCAACAGAGCTGTTGTCAAGGTATAAATCTTTATCAGAGGTCAAATCTGTTCTCTGGAAAACAGATAAGAGGGAATGGTTAAAAGGGTAACAGTCCTCCAGCACAGCAGTCTCTTCATCTTCACTTCTATTTTCTAAGTTGATGGTGGCACACTGAAGTTTGTACTTTCAGTTTATGCCATGCATTCATCTAAGTTGTTAAAGAAATTTGTAAAAATTACAGCATTACCAAAAAAAAAAAAAAAAAACAAGATCCAAGGCTGCACAATGAAAGCCACACTTCATCTCAATAAATGCATGAATGAATAAATAGGATTTGCAAATATACTCTGCAGAGCTTCTGTAACAAGAAGCAAATCCCAGGACTGAAGCCCTCTGTCAGGATCTCAAATATACAAGTCTATAGGCTGTCACATGAAGTCTGTTCATTTGATCTCAGATGAGAAGGAACAAAAGCATGTATCAAAAACTATCTCAGAGATTAATCAAGCCAAACCTCACAAAACTCTCTAGTAGTTAGAATGAACAACTGGGACAACAGAATACAAATGTTTCTAAGACAGTGCTATTGATTAAGGATTATGACATTTCCAGCCAGATAAAACACCATTATGTTCCAATTCCTAAATGAACACATCTCTCCCAAAATTTAACTGCATCTTCAACAGGCGAAAAATCTGGTTTCTTGTGACTATGACCACATTTCTATGTCTGCAAGTATTTCGCCATTAAAGAGAGATTCTGTGAAAATGAGCTCAAAATAGAACAAGGTATCAGTCATCTTTTAAACTGACAATTCAGGCTTAGGAAGACTAGGAATTGTCTTCCTCCACCTCAGCTTGCACTTTCTTAACATAGAATAAACTTCCTTAGGAGAGCCAGGTATCTTGGATGGCTAAGAAGGTACCTGCCACTATTACTCCTATTACTTTAACCAGCACTTCTGTCAATGCCTGTTTGTCATGACATTTTGAAGAAAATATGACAGCTATAAATGGACTTTTAAGTAAAAAAACCCCTAAATACCAAAATATTATACCAAAATTAATCTATTCAGTATCTCATATAAGCACTCAATCCTGCTGCTCTGAGTCCCAAAGGTTTCCAACTTACTTATTACGGCACGGCATTGACTGCCCCTTTCATTCCACCAACCATTCACCGTAGCTTTCCTAAAGGAATACCAAACTGTGAATGGAGTAACTCCTGTATGCAGAGACTCAAATCTGACTTTACAAGATAACTTTTTTCCCCAGAGGTCTAAAATTATTGTTGACGACATTTGTGATTTCTTTTTAGGATTTTTTTTGGCAACAGATTCCTGTTTAAAGCTTCTTCACAGCAAAACACTGCTCTTCAGTTTGATCTACAATAAAAAATTATTCTTTATAAAAAGCAGAAAGGCCATCCTCATTATTAGTGTATTTCAGAGTAAAAGATCTTTGCATGGGGGGTACCTAACACTTCTCTGAACAGCTCTGAACTACCAAAGTATTACCCCGGTTTTCTTCTACAGAGGAAAAGAAAACCAACATGATTCTTGGTCGAAGTCTACTCCTACTATGGCCAGTCTTCCGTGTGGGATATGTCGGGGGGAAAAAAGCACCCTGTTATTAAGAGAAGCTTACAAAGACCTGCTCTGATCTGCTGCTGTTAGTTCACATGGTCTGCCTGGAACTGGCTGCAGTCCAAAGCAGAAATTGAAGATGATGTCTGGCCACTATCAAACAACTTAATTCTTTAAAAAGACGTCTCCAAAGAAGTCATGAAGTACCTTAGTAGGTGTATAGGTGGTATTGTAATTAAGATACAGCTGTTTCCGTATAGGAAAACAACTCCCCGTCACAGGACAAATATCCTGCTCTTGATCCAGCTGCCACAATGGACCAAGCCACTTGACCCTATTTTACTTTCAGACACAATCATGGTACAAAACAGACCACTCCTCAATATCAGGCAGGAAAAAACAAAACATTTTTAAAAGGAAATGCAGGTGGTTGGCCATGAGTATAGAAAAGGCATACAATATTCAAAAGGTATCAGAGGCAGTGAGCGTTACCCAGTGCTAAGTCGGGGAAAAAAATCTGAAGATCTACACGTAGGAATTTCCCAACAATGGAAGTTGCTTTTGGCAAGAGGTGAGAAACAGCCTGAGTTTGCAAAAGTAAGGGAATGAAAACCAGTCTTTATGAGAAGCATCCCACAGCCATGCCCAGAATTTTTAGTGTTCAGTAAAAATATGGATTTATCAATAAATTTATTCCCTAGACCATTTCCAACTTCTGTCTATATCAGAAGCAAACTTAGTAGGATGCAAAAACCAAACCAAACACCCACTTCTCCTTCCCCCCTCAAAACAACCACCCCGCTCTCTTCCTCTTTCTAGCCTCACAGAACTCAAGAGAAGACAGAAATGACTCATGACAGTTCTTCTAACAATTCAGTTTCTGTAAGACAGATGAGCAGCTAACCCAACCCAGCCCAAGTTGCAAGTGCCTGGTCAGCCAGGCTCCCCCACCATCATATTCACTCCCTTTCTTTTGATGAATTATGTCTCTTCAGCTGCCAAAAGCTTTTATTTCTCACTATGCTGAGATGTTCTCAGGATTTTAACCAGCTGAACACAGAGGAACAGAAATGGAAGAGAAGCCTAGGTAGCTTTCAGCAGGAATTTGAGCATCTGTCATATTTTATTCTGAGGATGCAAAGAATACAATGTGAAATGCTATTTAATATCTAGCACTGTGGATGGCACATCATCATCAGAATGAGCAAACTATTCCCCACAGTCTTACAGAACCAGTACAATATTTACTATAGGGAGAAATACATGGTACAGTGAATTCCAAATGCATTCAGATCAGACATCAAGCTCCACCTTAGGAAGATGCTTTGCAGTCTCTCTGACCAGAGCCCCTTCCCTCAGTTCAGCTTGTTTCAGTACAAATGATTCTCATCTGGTGAAAGTCAGGCAGGACACAAGCATCCTCTCAAATCAAAGGCAAAGGAAGCATATTCTAGCTTAAAAATCTCTAAGCATCTGCATAGATAAATGCATTCACTGCACTGTCTTTGCAAGCTGGCTAGTAGACTCGGGGTAGAAGCACCCCCTCTACACCCACAGCTTGCCCCTTTTATCCCAGTTGCTCAGAAACACATAGATGCCTTAGGCCATTTGGAATGAAAACTGCCTTAAGGCTCGGAAAAAAAAGAAAAGCCCAACAGTTAACAAAAAACCCCACAGCCATTAAAAATAATTCTGTGAAGATTAAGCTTAGAAAAATGAGAGAAAAATAATGAAAATACAAGAATACTTATGGAGTTTAGGTCAGTACCAAGCACTAAAGCCACGCTTTACAATTTTATGCTAAGCTATGTTAAAATAAACTTGATTTAGTATTTGCGCTAGAAATGTTTTCTTGCTTGTCAGCCGGGAATCCATGGGGGTCCATGGACTACTTCCAGGATGTTCACAAAAGACAAGTTGGAGAAACAAATCTGTTGTCAGTAGCCTTGGACACAGAAAGGTCTGTACTAACATTTCAATATATTTAGGAGGAAAAATAAAAAAAGTTTGCAAATTCTGGTTCTGTAAAACTATTTTTAGGTATTATGAAGGCCAAATATTTAAGTGACTATTTCCTGTGGCTAACAATTGAAATGAGAGCATTCATGTCATTTTTATGTAACAGCCTTATTTTCAGACCTATTAAAACGGCAGGAACACCAGGCAAGGATGTCTCTGTTATTAGCCCTTTAATCTGGCCCTGAAGCCACAAAAACTGCTCGTTACCTCTTGACAGAGATTGCATTCTCGTCTATCATTGTTATCCCACTTACGTTTTTATTCCAAGAATATAATGCTGCAAAATCCTGTGACCTAAATACTTCACATGCTACATGCCAATGATCACTGATTCCTGCCTGGTTATTGACTACACTGGCATAAATCTAAATCTCGTGGAAGTAGTGTAGATTAGCACCCATTAAGTACTAGATAAAAGACATTTCCATACCAATAGGATGTTCAATTTGAAATCTCAGTGTCTTTATTCTACTAAATCTTACATTTAAAGTAATTTTTAATTTAATAAATTGGGATCATCCAGGACATATTAAAAAAAAATACCCAAACCCCTCATTTTGACACTGAGAGAGGAAACAAAGCAAAAAAACCCTTTTTCCTGTCTCATCATCTCATGAAAGACATAAATCATCCATCAAAATTACAATGACAAATAACTGAAAATCATCAGACAATGGGAGGTTTGGGAATGGACAGTGTATTTCGTTAGGAAAAAAAATACAAAGTGCCCTGTCATAGCCATTCCCTTTCCTAGGGCTGCTGTTACTGTCAGTTCTCCCATTCCATGGGGGTGATTTCAGAGTAAGACATTAAAGACTTCTATGCCATGTGGATGAAGACAAGAAAGCTGGCATGAGCAGCAATGATGGAGTAATGTCTACCATGGCTGTCGTAACTCAGACACTGGAACAATGAGTAGCTGACATGTGGAAGGTGGAAGGAAACACTTTATTATTTACAGATGAACTCGAATTTTTGTTCTCTGTCTTTGGGTATATGCACGGGACAGAGAATTCGAGGTTTGCAGCTGCGTTACTAATGATACTTTGCCTCCCTTTTCCCCCAGATGGAATTCTTTTAGATGTAACCCGTTTAGTATGCAGAGAACCAGAGACTAATGCTTTTAGAGTGATGTTATATTACAAATATCTAAGCCAGAAGCCTCTGAAAATTTGCAAGCATTACAGCTGTTGATTAGGCAGAGATCTTCCATGTAAAAAGGACAAAAAAACCAGATTTTCTCTTCTATTAACACACAGTGCAGTTTCATATATGCTCGTATAAAAGCATGCTCAGTTGGTGAGCCTGAGTTCACTAGAGTGCTGTACTCTTCACATACACTACATTTTTGGAAAGCTAACTATGTGAATGCATTCATCTAAACCCTGAGAGCCATTGCAGAGGTTCCCACTGAAGGCTGGAGAAAAGGCAGTTGTGTGAAGAAGCTGTATTTCCCTCTAGGCTTCCTGCAAAAGGAGCTATGATCTGCCACGCAACAGGATGTAGTCCTAACAGACCTCAGCACTGCTGACCTTGAAGCTGGCAGGTGTCCTCCTATCACTGTTCGCCAGTTCTTTGCTTTCCCTCAGCACACTAGGAAAGGTGAAACTGTCCCATTAAGTGTTTGTTAACCTTGTCCAGGAATGAGAGGCATGATTTTAAACAAAAAAAAAATGAAGTACAAAACTTCAAAATCAGATTTCCTCTTCAAAGCACCATGTTTTCCCAGAGAAACATGCCAACCAGAAGAGCATCCACTTTCCATTTCTCGTTGTGTTACTGGTTCTCAGAGACGAGCCTCCGCTGGCTCCTTCAGTCTGCAATTTCCTATGCTGCCCACATGTATCCAGCTACAAACATGTAATTTTGACAGAGGATTTTATGTTGCAAGGTATGTTTACCAGTATGTTTACTACTGTCTTAGTACAGATGTCTGCCTGTCCTTTCACCGATATGCCCTACGGCTGGCCACAGCAGCAAAGGAGGGAAGTAGTCTCCATTATTTCCTTTCAAGGTGACATTGCCCACTTTAAAGGACTCACAGGACAAAGACTTCCCAGCAAACCCCACCTCAGGTTCACTGTGCCAACCACAGTGGAGCCTTTAGCAGAAGTGCTGGTGGGAGGTACGGCTGTGGGATTTTCTGGGAAATACAATGCTAATAATTGGTGACATCATTTAAGCACAACACTCTAAGGACTCCCCATTTTTTTCCTTGGAGACACCATCCTGCTTGCACAATGCTAATATTAATGGAGCAGGTACTGGCTGCAGGAGAGCTGCCCTGCACCACAGTCTAGGTCATTGTGATCACAGCCAAAATATCCTTTCGATAACAACAGGCGCCAGATAGAATTTTCCAAGTTTGAGAGCGAGGGTTGTATACAGAAGATAGTATCTGTACTGCTCATTTCCCCCAAATGTATCTGACAGTTACCATCTTCCCAATTTTACCTAGAAATGGCTTAAAACCCTTGCCAATCCTCGTGCCCATCTGCATGCCCAATGTGAAACCAGCCTTGTGAGGGGAACTGCCTGGACTGAATTGCAAGAGCCACCACCTCCTCCACTGCTGCCTTTGGCCAATTAATTAGCAAGCCTTGACTGCTGTGACTCATTCTGGAGAGCTCGTTCCCATAGGTATTTTTAAAATCTTAGAGGACACCTGAGAGCAGAAGAGCAAACTGGCTTTGTATGGGTGTTCCTACTAGTGTAGTGTTTGCCTCTAGGGATGGTGGCGTGGGTTGTTGTGGGACAGCAGTGGCACTGTCATCCTGTACGGTGCAGAGCAGAGCCACTACCACGGCTGGAGCACCTGCCAGAAAGATTATTCACGCTCCTTGTACCTCATGTACAACTTCCTGATCCTGCACAAAACTATAGCTTTAGGCCTCCAATCTCTCACGACAGATAAAGAAAGGGTTTGACTGCTTGTGGCTGTTGAGGAAAGGCAGAGAGCCCAAAATAAACACAAGTACTGCAAACTGCTTCTACTACTGCTAGTGTTCAACAATAGAGAAGTCTACCAAAAGAGCTGATTTACAGAGATTGCCTCATGTCAGAGCCAAGAGTCTAAATATGCTGGCTTTTAGGATGCACACAATCTGTTATGCCAGACTAATTACCAAAACAGAGGCGTATTTGACAAGGACAGCTTTAATAAAACAACTCTTGCTGGTGTCAGGCATTTCAGCAGTCTATGTCATGGCTCGCACTGAAAAAAATACACCACATCCAAGGAGACACCAACAAGCCACCACCATGTCAGCTACTGTTCACTTAGGGCCACACACCAAAGAAATCACAGTGCTGCAGTTGATAGGTTTAAGTTCACACTCTTCACAAAGCCACAGAAACTCATGTGCCTGTTTTCTAACAGTCATCTATGCCTTTAGAAATATTCCCTAATGTGCAATTACATGCCGTATGGTACATTGCGTGATAACAGAACTTAAAATGGTAACAGGAAAACTTGTTTAACCTTAACTGGAAGATGTTTTTCTTCCCATTATAAAGACTCACAGCCCTGTTTAGTGGGTCTTTGGCCTGCTTACAGCTTTGGAGCTGAAGCTTGTCCTATCTTGAGGAGAAAGATAAATACTCTCTAAAGTTCTGGCCTGTTTGTGATGAATTCCAATGGGAAAAGCCTCTATCCTTCCATTTTTTTTCACAGTGTCTGATTTCCAGCTGTGTATCATTTGTCTACTAGATGCACAAAGAGACCAAACTTGAGTCCTTACCCAGAAATTGTCTTGCCCACGGTGGGACAGAGGTTGCTGTATGAAGATGCAGGAGGGAGATATGCAAGCATGGCAGCAAGACGAGGCAGAGCTTTCTGTCCTTACACATGAGTACCAACAGCATCATCTGTGATGAAGGACAGACTGAACGACTTCCTCCACGGTGTCCACATCAGTTACCCTACAGCCTCCCTAGGCTACTAAATTAGGCTCAAGCTCATGAGTAGTATTAAAGGACTGCTAGCTGAATGAGACCATAGTTACGCCACTCCAAAGATATATTCATCTACCCTGAGGAAGTTACCTGTATCTTCATTCCATTATAGTAATTTTCTGCAAAAACCAACCTCTACCTCTGTGGATCTTTGCCACCACTATAGTACAATGAAGAGCAGTTCTACATAGGCTACAGGTTAGGACCAAGAGACCTTCCTAATTCCACGACCACATAAAACTTACTCCGACTTCAAAATGCTTACTTAGAAATTATAGAGGGGCAGAAATCTGATGTCAGCTGAGTCGAACAGTACTGCTGTGCTGTTTATGCGAACCCCTCAGCTTGATGTTCTCTAACTCCACACCAAAAGGTCTTTTCTTGTATGCGAAACCCAGAAATGAACACTGCAGTTGTCTCCTTCACCTTGAAAACCTGAAGTCTGCTTAACAGTCAGAGTACACATCAATTCCTGTTCCCCATGTAGAAGCAGAAGTTTAGTATTAAAGTTTCTCCGGGTATCCCCAAATTGCAAGATTCAAAGCCTTTTCAAGCTTTCATGCCAAGCCATCAATCGGTGCAAAGAACAGTTCATTCTTCATCTCTGCCTTTGACGTAGGCACAATACAACAGGGAAACTATTTTAAAGGGCTACAGCTGGATCAGCTTCCAAAGTGCTACTCCAGACTGAAATATTAAAGGGCAATATACAGACAAAATAGCATCAGGAGCCAGCAGCCAGCAATGTGCATCCCAGATTGATTTATCTCAATTAGCACAGCAATTTCCTGCACATTTTCCAAGCATCATCCATTGGTTTCCCTAAAAATAGGATCAAAATCACCATGCAAATTGTTGTCACAGCTCAAAACGCTAATCAGTTTTTTAAGGACACATCAGCCCATGTGCAGACAGGTTAAATTTAAGGCACAGCCATGACTGAGAAACTAAATGAACTCCTTTGAAAATGCTGAATGAAGAGGTCAGCCTGTCTTTGAATCACCAGTCACAAGTCTGAAAGTAACAGGAGAAGCAGGTAGCTTTTGGTGTAGGGGTCATAACTGCAAGTACCTGTCCCAGTCAGTGCTTTTAAGTCTAATGCATACTGGCTCTTCCACGCACACCTCTTCTCTCCTTTCATGCTTTACTGATCCTTTTTGCTAATCAATCAGAAGAACTAACACTTATATTTTCCTCCCTCCTCTTGAGAGTGTGGATGAATGATTAAAGCTGCCAGGGTAACCTCTTTGGCATGCATGCCAATAACTCCCCACCTAATAGCCTTTCCTCTGCCTCACTGCTCTGGCCCACTGGTGATTACTGCAATCCCTTGAAGTGGTCAAATTGCAGGGCAGACCCCATGGAAACCTATTTGGAGTTGTTCTAGTTCACACCAAAGAATAATGTTTTTAATACAGATTGTTCTTTTTAAAACTCTACAAAAGCAGCTGTAATGAGTTGTAGTGGGACCACTGCAAACCTCCACCAGGTTTCAGAAGCCCCATATTGATTCCTTTCCAGTCCATGGATTTTAACAAAATAACCCCATGTGAGGAACTGAGAGTCAATTAACACGTAATTATTTAAATTAAGATCTCTTTGCCATTGGTAGCAAGAATTAGCAATAAACCATCCCAGTCAATTACATTCCTTCTGCATAAACAGGAAAATTACATATAAAACAACTATATTATAATGGTTACATTAAGCAGCAATTAAATACTGCTAGCAAATGGTATGCATGGCAACTGAAATTTGTCAGAGATGAGGAGGAATCAACTTCACAGTTTTAGGAGTGAGCATTTCCAGTTCTGTAATGCGTAATCTGTTATTCAACACGGTTTTACTCATTGAACAACAAGGTCTGCGACAATCTCAGCAGACAATCCTGTTTGTCACCTGCAGCCACCGGCATTTCTGGTGATACCCCACCAAAGCTCCAAAGACTACTAGTACACCTACAATCTGCTTCATCTTTCTAAAATTGTGTGCAGTTGTAGCAAGTAGCTGCAGGAACTTCTCTCCCTCCTACAAACCCATGCAACCTATTTCAGAAGATAAACTCCACTATATTACGAGAAATCCTGTATTCTCTAGAACTGAGAGGAATGCTGGTGGTAGCACATTTATAGCCTAGGCTCACTAGATTCTTAGTTAAGGAAACTACAGCTCAAATAAGCTGTAAGTACACTTAAGTGAAACACCTTTGTACCAGGTCTCTCAGTTTCACTGCAACAGAATATGCAGACTGGGCACTCAACACAAGAACCATTACTCACCCTTTAAACAAATATGTAAAACCCCCCAAATTATCATCACTTTGGCTGCTAGTAGAGAAGATATTCAGCTCAAAAGCAGTACTGTATAATGATGCAAAATGTAAACTGAACTGCAGATCAATGTGAATTTTGCATTAGCCAGAACATGCTGGATGTGCTGACTTCTTTCTCCAGTCCAGGAAAACAATCACTTCATTTATTCAGATAACTACTTCCAACTTGTTGGGTGGTGGCTGGAAGCACAGAGGTAGGAGATTAGTTTGTCCTAGGTCAAAAGCACTGGTAAATTCAAAACTTGGTTAAATTAGGCCACAGTCTCTGCTGCCAGACAGATAAATGGTATCACTGCTACTCTTTCCACTGGTAGAGTCTTCTCAGACACCAACAGCAAATACAGACAACATTGAGACACCAAGTACATCTGTATGAGATACCTCTTTGTATTCCAGATCCCCAAGCAGAAAGACAACAAAAATGTTTTTATTGCTATTTCCAGGTGTCAACTCATCTCACTGGTTTCCAAGATTAAATTGTTCGATTCAGCACTCTGATCCCATCTTACTTAACTGAATTTTTGCTACAAAGGCTTGGTTTTCATATCCTCTTTGATGCCTACAAAGATAAGAAAGGAGTTTACTTCACATAGGATGAAACATCATTCTAATAACTTCCACTATAAAAGCAGTTGAGTGAAATCAGAGATAGGGTGGCTTGTACAGGCTATGTGGCTTCAGAAGCAGTCTTCTGTCTGGTATGCTGCCCTTCAGGCATGACTCCCCTCCTTCCACCAGGAAGAAGGAACTGGTGACTCCTTCCACCAGGGAGAAGGAACTAGTGTAGCACTGACACAAGCACAGCCAAAGACAGCAGACAGGTTGTGCTGGGGAGGGACACAGCATCCTGCCAGCAATGCCAGACAAATTCCCAGCCAGCTGGGCCTGAGGCAAGAAGGAAGGATTTTCCCTCCTACCCTCCCCCTGTCTTTGACTTTCCTGCTGGTTATCTGGGGCTTGCAGTGCAGCATCAGACTGGACAAGGGAACCATGGGTACAATTTCTTCTAAAGACATACAAAGCCCAGAGCTGCATTCAGAAACTAGATGGATATACTGAGCAGAACCACTAAAAAAGAATTTCAGCTATATCGAGAGGAATTTCTCCCCACACAGATGCCCACATCAACTGCACAGCAAGACAAACCAAGGCAAAGCCTTGGTGAGGCAGTCTGCTGTGAGGCTCCATACCTGCACTTCCACACACTGTAACAATTAACAAGCATTCATATTCCTGAGAAGAACCAGCTAACATGTCTGCTCTTAAAAACCCCCAGAAATGTACATAGATATGGAGAGTATCAGGCTAAAACTGCACAGTAAAAGGTACACTAAAATAAAAGGGCTACTCCACAAGCAGTGGAAGGGCTGATGCCAGAGTTCCTACACAGGTTCCCCTTTCCTGCTTCTTTCCCTTGTGCTACTGCCTCCCTATGAACTGTGAACATGGATATGGAAGAACACGGATCAAAAAACTCACAAGATATGGGAATTTCTCAAAATAAAAGTTTCAACTGGAATTACACAAGGGGTGACCACCTTCAAACAGCACATAATTTTTTGGTTTAAAGCATGGTTAAGAAAGCTGTTGGTTTAATTGACATTTTAGTGATAACAATCTCTCTCAGTTATCATGAGCAACTACTTTTAATAAAACTGAAATAAGCTTCATATTGATTACCTTTAGCTTATGTTTTAAAAATAATGCTATATAAAATTAGCACCAAAAGAATTAAAACATTTGTAATGAAGGTAGGTATAAATTACACTGTATTAGATAAACCTAGTTCCCTTGATTCAGTGGAAAGCAAGCCAAGTAAGTTGTTTGACAGCATTTTTAACAGTCATAGATCTGACTGAAGAGTAAAATACAACAAAGACTCTTTAACACTATGAAGTGTCTTCTAACAAAGAACAATTCTTTCTTTCTTTCTAGCATTCATACTTTAAATCAGAGTTCTGCTGGAGGGAACAAAGATTTCAGTATTTCTATAGACAAATCTCAAATCTTCATATAGCTGTCCCAGCACCATCAATACAAGGTTAGCGCCACTCTACAATCTTCACTGCCTTATCAACAGTCTAAAGCTTTTAAAAATCTATATGTCTACAAAACCTCCTGGAGCTGTTACACATTGAGGATTTCACAGCATTGTTGACCTGGGCAGCCTCTTTATCCTCAGTAAGTTATTTTAAGCAACTTTCTGCCAGCAAGCAAGTCTCTTTGTTAGGCTTTGTCTGTATAATGGCTAAAGCACTGCTTGCAATACAGCACAAAACAGCGAGCTACTAAGCAGAAACTAGAATGAGGTCTGTCAAATTCTCTTTTTATTTCTTGTTTTCCTCCACTATCCTGATATGCTTCTAATACCCTACAGATCACTGCCCCGCTGCCAGGAATTCTTCCATGCACCTGAGCCACCTCTTGAGAGGGGGCAGTGTGAAATGCACAGCAGACAAAACAGACTGAATCCATGTATTTTTGGGACCATGCTCTCTAACTTGCACACCTTCTTTTGCCTTGTTTGAACTATATATATACAGCAGAGAAACAGAACCTGGCAAGTGTATTTACCTACTGAGTGAGAAAATACATCACCTGGCTGGAGAGGTGAGGAAGAGAACAACAGAGAGGTACATTTCTCATACTTCAAACTCAAACCCTGAACACTCTGCTCTATTCTTAAGTCCCTTATCAGATAAAGGTCTCCAGCTTGAGGATCAGATTTCTTTGGCATGGTAGGAAAAGCAAATCTCAACCTGATACATATCAGCATACATCAAAAAGCAATCTCATGGTCTTCTGCAGGCTCGTGCCTGGATGTATCAACAGAGAAGGCCAGTGCTAGCACACAGGTCTTCCTTGGATGTAACTTATGAACAGCCACAGTCAAGCAGTAACATCCATGCTTCTTCTACTTTTCTACTTACAAAAATATTTATGAGGTGATGCTGTTTGAGGGAGCAGCTCTTGCTTGTACTTTTACTTTGAAGCTTTGTATCTCGAAAGCTTGTGTGCCCAGTGACCCATACTATCCCTTGGTATCATCGGAACTACTAGGATCCACCTTATTTTAATCCAAGAGCACATCATAAAATCTACTCAACTGACAGCCCACACAGGCACAGAGAAGATTTAGATTTGATACCAACTTCTGTATCATACTTGATAACTAGACTCTCAGCTGAGGGCCAAGATACACAGTGGAAGTTGCCCAGGGAGAAGGGTAAAAGAAACAGATTTAAACTTTAACCCACAAAGTCTTTGCTAGTGGTATTTTATTTCTGGATATTAGATCAACTTTCCTATTTCCTTGTTAAAGCTGTAGCTTGTGGACAGAATGGAAAGAATTGATGTTTCCTAAGTTATCAATTCTGTAAATCTTGCAAGTACCATAAAAACAGCTTTTAACCAATGTCCTATAGAAGCAACTAATTCAGCACTGACATCTTTCTGCTACTTAACATGGTTAAAGGCTGGCAAAAATAGCAGACACAATGAATAAGTAACCTGTCAACCCTGTGTTATTCTAGATAAAGCACAAATGTATTCCAGTTATCTGCACCTTATTTCCAACAGTTCTGCTTCAAAAATACAGCACATAATCTGCTCCATATAGCTGTCAATCAAATGGACAAATTCCCTTCAGTTTTCATTGCAGACATGTCTAAAGCAATTTCACTTTGCAAGGGTATCCCAAGATTAATAACAAAACTTTAATTCAAACCACATGTTTTTCTATGCAAGCAATAAAAAAGGTTGCTTCACTGATGGCATTAGAAAGCTTCTTAGCTCCTGTTTCTGTTTGCTTCAGGAAAAGGGTCACTCAGCAGTTAGAAATGGAACAAGCAAAAAGGGGTTTCATCAGCCTAACTGTTATGGATGTCAGCTGCTTAACAGACCTGACCTTGCACAAACCTGGTCTCCTCACTGGGTTCTGTGCACTTAAAAAAAAATCCAAGGACAAAGAGTGAAGGTGTAAAAATTCTGCTTAGGGAGACCATACAGCAAGACATTCAGACCACTGCAAGACAATGCAGAATAGTTTTGCAAGATTACTAGCACAAACTTGTGTAGGTACATCTAAGAAAACAGAGGTCAAGAACTGCATTTCAAATGACAGCAATGCAACACAAAGCAACATTTTAACATAAGCATCTATACAGCTAGAAGAATAGAATGCTCATGTAATACGATTTTAGTAGAAAGCGTACAGGAGTGATCAAGAATAAACCTCTCCTCAAAGGGCAGGGCATGAAGTGTGTAAATCAGGTTTCCTCATAAACATATATGAGCAAATTAAATCAAGAAGTTATCAATAAATACAATTCTTCAAACAACAGAAATGGAAGTAGCTTTTTCTGGCAAGTTGAGGAAGAAGACCATAAGGAGGCAATTGCAACGTTACATCCTGGAAGGCAGCATTTGATTATTCGCTTTGACAAGACAGAAGACATCAGAAAAATACTTTCCCATGCCTTTCTCAGGGACAACAACTGAAGAAGAGCAGATGATGACCAAGAAGCATTTGAGAATTGAGAAGGTGAAGATCACTTCTGGTTAAAATTAAAGTCATGTCAATTCATTCAACTTCATAATGACATGATAAACAAAGACCACTAGGCAGAGGAACAGAATAGCTACTGTCATTTGATAAAGCAGAGTCATCAACCCATTTAGTTTCTTTAAAAAACACTGACTCTGTACTGGACACATCCCACCAAAACTAATGATACTTGTCCAATGAAATACCTAGCTGCACTTCGCTTGCAGAAGAAATTGTCTTATCAAGATATGCTGACACCTCCCAAGTTTGCTGTGCTGAAACTGCTCACCTCACGTGCTAATAGAGCATAGTCCCCTCTGGAGACTGAAGCCCCAGCCCAGCTCCTGACAGGAACTGTCCTTCCCCCACTAATTACATGTACACACACAGGCCCACACAGCAATCCCCTCGGAAGCCTCTAAAGGGCTGGGAGAGCTGATTACTACTGGCTTACAGCTCAGATATGTGCAACTGAAAGGCTTAACAAGCCTCCATTTCCTTCTTTTTAAGTTAGTTTGAAGGGGGAAAAATGAATGTATATGAAGAACATCACCAAAAAAAGTGACGTAAAACACAGTGCAAAGTGGTGAGATAACACCTCAGGTCTCACTTTCTGGAGTGAGGGCCATGTCAGGAGCCTCGATGCCTCCCAGAAAGGCAGAGCTTGCTCTTTATCTTCTCCCCAAACACCCTGTCCTTCATGAGGTGGTTTACAATTTTAAAAAGAAAGACCAAGCCATGCTCTGCAGGTCTAATATTATCAAAATCTGTTTTGGAGATCACTCCCTTTTTTATGGCAGGCCATGGAGCAGAAAGGAGAGGAAAAGGTCCATCCCACCTGACCCCTGCCCACAGCACCCGCAGCTAGTGGCCCTGGGAATGCTGCTTGCTCCTCACATGCACCATCTCAGCAGCCACCGGCTTTAGGCAGGCAGCAAACGGCACCGGGAGCCAAAGGCAAGCTGCAGCCTGCTTTTATAGAAAATGCAGCATTATCTTCATTACTTTCCCAGCAGGGCCAGTTTGAAGTGGCACACCACTTGCATTCACAGAGAAAAAAATCTCATTTTGTCATCAGAAAGCTGTGGAGAATTTTCCAGCAAGCTATCTCCAGGCACACACCCACTGGACACTAATTTGTCCTCACTCACTTTGTGGCAGCTCCAACGCAAGCCCAGCTAGGCAATGGCCAGCCACAGGGACCTGTTTTTTTGAAACCCCATTTTGTGAGGATGAGAGAGGGCTGTGTTGTTCCCCCCTCTGTGTTCATTACTACCACATTTCAGAGGTAACACAAAATAGAAAGCACGTGGGTTGGGAACAGCCAAAAGCAGTCCTTCAGCATTTGCTGAAAAAAAAGGGTAAAAGTGGCCCTTAGAGATCTGAACACAAAACCTCAGTACATAGACTGTATGTTGAGGGATGGGTGCAATAGTACTGCTTTTTTTTTCTGTTCTCTTTTTTAAGATCAATACACGAGATTCAAATAAAGGGATAGTTTAGGATACCTCATACCATTGCTCCATGTTATAATATCTTAGGAAATTAACTTAATATCCACTATTGATTTATAAACAAGACATATACAATCCTGTATATCTTAGGATATCCCATTCTCAATTTATAATCAGCCTTATTATCTATAAATTAAAGCTCCTGTCACTGAAAGAGTAGCTAAAAAGGACTGAGCTTCTCCCTGACTTTCAAGCCTACCCCACTGAATCACGCAGCTGAAGATTTCCAATTTGCTGGACAAGGTTGTCATTCACAACATTATGCAGCACTGAAGGAGCCAAACAGATTAAATGGACATCTGCATTTCCAGTCTGCTATAAAAGTGGTTTAATATCAAGCAGTGTTTAAACAGTAAAACTGTCTGCAATTTCTGCTCTATAATCTGTGAGTAATCAATCAGTCTCAATGCTGAGCTTCCATTACTGCTTCTCTGCAAGTAGATGGAAAAACTTCCAGGGCACATACTTCTTGTTTATACCCCAACACTAAAGAGGAATTAAACACAGATTCAGTCTGCATTCACAGTGATCCTGGCACACGTCAAGTCTCAGGCTTGTATTTTCAAAGCAAAGCACAGAAAGTACCGTGAAACATCCAGTTACGGCAGCTATTTGGCATTTTACTTCCCCTCTGAATGCATCATTGCAATAAATACCCTGAGGACTTGCCAAAGCAAAGCAGAATAACCCATGAGAGCCCTTATCCTCATACTCTTTGAATCCTCAGCACCTCAGAAGAGAGATGCTCAGAGAAAGCACAGGATACAGCTGTTGTCCCATGCCACCAGTGGAGTCTGGCTGCTCCGGCTGGAAGCCATCACAAGCAACAGCATCAAACTCTACACCTTTCTCAGACCTGTTGCTTGATGTTGTCATGACTCTGGGATTAAGACTGTGGTGCTGGGGATTCAAAGGCGTACTTCTTTTAACAATGAGATCTATGCTGACACATTTTGTTTAACATGTAAATGTCCCTTGCTCTAGGGAGCTACACAGACACTGCCAGCAAAAGCTATGCAGATCAGCAGCTGACCTCCCTGCTCAAGAAAACTTAAGGTGTTTCCATTTAAGCAGGGGAAGGCCTAGAAGGAGATGTGGGCACTCTGACCCAGGTACAGGATTCAGGTTGGAGTGAGGCCAGGGCTAAAGACAGGTAGCTCCCAGAGGCTCAGTGCACCTTGTGACAGGGTCACACCTGGATTACACTGCTTCCTCAGCTGGACGTGAGCAGGCTCAGGCCGTCCCTCTTATGCAAGAGATGGCTTCCAGAGTGGATTAATGCTCAACCTTTCCACCTTCCTTAACTCTGCTGTGCACAAGCTGTTGCAGAGTTCTCTCTGACATGGTATATAAAGCATGACTAACATCCACCACCTGTTTGCCCCTTTGATACCAAAAAGGTGACACCTTCACCCCTGCCCCAGTGCCAGGCTTCATGTGACAGATACCCTTGCTTTTTCTGAAGCGATCAGACAGGTTGTCCCACAAACACACTAGGTTACACTATTCAATTTAGTGTGTCAGAAGTGAAACAGTTCTCCCTAACAGGGGGTATAATCAGTGGTTGAATTGACACATCTCAGCTGACAACTAGTTTAAAAGCAGCTCCTGCCCCATGTATTTATTCATCAATAAAATTTGAGTGTCTAGCAAGTGCCCATCATGGTGGGCTGGACCAGGAGCTCAGAAGATGGGCACTGCTCCTCACTCAGCTCCACTGCTGACTGCAGTCACCCAGCCTCAATGGTGTCTCCTACATGGGCTGGGGGTTTCAGCCACCTTCATTGGAAGTGCCACAGCCTGAAACATACCATAAGCCTTGGATGAAACCTAATGTATTTTCAGTGTTATCTGCATCTACTCCTACTCGCTGTGTCTCTCTGCTCGGCACAGGGAGACAAGAGATCAAAGCAAGTCCTTGAAGAGTCATATGCACATTCCTTTCCCACTCAATACCTATGTACAGTTAGGTTTAATCACTACAAATAGAGTTCATTTGAAATTTTGAATCCATTAGCCTCATGCTGGTTTATCCAATTCAGAGATTTAATATAGTGGCACTCTCAGATGAGACTAAGGAGGTGGGGAGACAAAGTCACTGTGTATTTCAAGCACCTAACTTTACTTCTATTCAGAGTAGCTAAATTTAGGACCAAAAGGTCCTTCTACACATCAATGGAGAGAGGTATACTTCTCCAGCAGGCTGCTCACAGTCCTGATTTTATGTTTGAATTTAGACGCCTCAGTTAACAGTTGAACAGTCTTTCTAACACATGATAAGCAAGGGAGTCAAACTCTGACTGAAACAGCACATGTAACATCAGGTTCCAGTGGGTCTGAATGAGTTTTGGAATAATGCTAGAGAGGCACATTGCAAAACCAGCAGATCATCTGCATCTTCCAAGGGAACAATTACTGTGACAGCAGCCCATTTATGAGACTCAGAAAAAACCTCAGTATCTCAGAGCTGCCATGAGATGTGCTGAAGAAAAACCCAAACCCCACGACTTGGGGCTGCAGAGACATACTTGTGCAACTAATGGTTCCAATAAGAGACCTCTGTTCATTTGCAATGACACAGTATAACCCAACCAAGTAGGTGACTTATCCCTGGGTTGGAACAGCAAGTACTCATTTCTCTAGACAGTTTATAAGGAAGGGGAAAAACAGCAACCACAGCATAATTCCTGACTGCAGAGCTCTTTCAGCAAGAAGCAGCTGTATTTCTCTGGCCATGTACAACAGCAGCTATTTCAGCTATATAAGCACCTGGATGTCACTGTCATGAAACTAAATGTGCAGACTTGGCTGTATAGAAAACCAATTCTGCTGGATAATTAGCACAGCATTATGTGCCAAAAAAAATCTCCCAGGTAAACTTTTTACCTCTTCCTCTGCTTCTTATAGTCACTTGTTGACTGCTATGAAAATGATATTGTTCCACACTTGGAGAACTGTAACTCTCCTCCAGATCTTAATTTTACCCTGTAGAGTCATGAAATCAATAGTGACATGGATTCATTTTGAATGTCATCCAGTCTGTAGAAGAGAATGCACACTGAACATAATAATGCTTTAGAAATAAGATTTTTCATGTGTCACTTCGAGGAAAGGAAACCAAAGGAGTAGCTGCACTGAGATACAGTCATTGAAATCCTCAAGACACACAACTATTCAGACTTGTACTATGCCAGAAGGATGTAATAGTTTGTAAAACCTGCAGACTGTGTATTGTACTGCATCTTCTCATGCACAATGAGAATGAAATGTAATCTACTAAGGCTTAAAATTAAACATCCTATATCTATCATGCCATGGGACAGAAACCAGTCAAACCAGTTCAAAATTCACAGTTCTCTTCTATGTAAAAGAGCCTTGCATACCTATCAGTAACAGAATAGCAGAAAAACTGACCTAAGGCCAAGCTCTACAAGGGAGTTGTGCTTGTGTTAAAAAGTGCTTTAAGTTTCTTGTAATTATACACCTATTCCACCCACAGACAGTAAGAACTTACTCCCTCAGTAAAACAGCACTCCAGTTCCTATTCCTGTGCCACCTTCTTCACTTTAGACCCAGGCTATTGATAAATGCCCACACAGTATGAAAACCCCCTAAGGATACCTGCATATAATGCACTTACAAACAATGATGTCCTGGTCAGCACAGATGAAATTACCTTACAGTGGCTTAGAAAACCTTCCAAAAGGGACAAATTGTCCTAATGTAATAGGAGGCTGTGGGAACAAACAAGCCGAGAACAAAACAAGACAATTATACAAAAGCAACTTCCCAACAAATGTCTGAGAGGCAATTACAGGATACTGGCGTGCTTCCTGGCCCCAAGCTGAAGTACCATCGCTGTTCAGCAGTGATAGGGAAAAAGGAAAAGAGAAAAAGTACAAACAAGCACGGAGAATTTACAACTCATTCCTGGAGAGCCCAAACTGCCCATAGGGCCAGGCTTAAAAAGAGGCATTCAGCTTCAGACACGTTCTTTTAGGCAGGTATTTGTGTTGAGCTCCGTGCCCACAATCCTATTTTAATCACTGGAAATCTTGTAGCTGTGGCCAGGGTAGCCCTGTTGAGCTTCCTAAACACACGCACGTAGCACTGCTTGTGATGCCTCAGGCACACTGCTTTGTTCCCAATTCCTGCTCCAGATGGACATGTGCCTCCTGCAGGTCCCATCGCACCTTCCAGGACTGGACTGTGCAAACCTACCAGCACCAGAAGGTATCTCAAATGTCAAAAAAAATTTAAGATTATTTGTATTCTGTGCCCCATGCTGGGAAGGCTGGATTTGCAGGCAGAAGGAGGAGGCTGTCTCTGAACTAGGGACTGGTCTGTGGCATACAAGACAAAAGACCCTGAATAAAGTTGTGCAGATGTCTGAAACACTTCTGGAACACTCAGCTTTGTAACATAAACAAAGTTTGGCTTATCCCCTTCAGTAACAGCAACCCCTGCACAGTAAAGCAAGCTTTGGAGAGCCAAATGCCCAGATGCTCCTCACAGCAGCAGACATAAACATAGACTTCTGCATCCCATGTCTGCAAGATGATTACACAGGATACAAGACCTACACTCAGAATTTCTTTTCCCATCAGGTTGGTTTTTTTAACTAAAAATGCCAAGCACAGAAAGTTTCCAAACCTTCAAAGCAAATTTAAGTAACCTGCTGCCAATGGAGTGAAAAGAACACTAACATCTTTGTAACACAAATCTATTAGACAATTCTTTTAACAACTAGAAAACCAAGGACCCAAATCTTCACCCTCGTTCCCACAACTTAGATTTGCTTAAACTAGCTCTCCTTGCTTCTGTGAAAACCTCCAGGAGAACCCTGAGAATCTGCAATAGCTCCCACACCAGTGAAGGGATATGTCTAAGCTCTCCCTGTGGAGCTTTTCTATACATCACTAAGTTCCCCTCGTCCCCTGCTGCCTCCGACACATCCGTGTCAGAGGCTGTGGGAGGCAGGCTGCTCCATTAGCCACAGCTTCTTGCAGAAGAAACAATCCTCCTCCCCTTTGCCATAGTGAAAAGTATGTTCGGAAGGACTTGAAGGCTGCAATCCCGAACTGGATCTTACATGAGATGAGCAGCTGAAGACAGCAAAGTGAAGCGTTAACAGTTGCCTGTGTTAAAGCACATGTAGATCTACTTCCAGGGTTTCCCATTGTACAGATCACCAGCCATATTTATACAGACATTGGCAAAAAATCTCAGTGAATATCTCATTCTTTCTTCAAGGTCAGAAAGACAGGTCCAGGCAGAATTTGCCCAGACTGATGCCTTATTACTGATGTTTCCATCTTGGCTGGATTAAGCCAGAAACTGGCCAGACAGGGGAGTCGACAGTAGCTCTCCCTTCCTCATCAAGGTGGTGATGAAAGCTCCAAATAAGGCTTCCAAAATAAATCCTACTACAACATTTTTAGGGCGAAGGCACACCCCAAAACCGCATAAACCAACAAGAGGGCTTTTGTTCTCTTGACTGAAGTCCAAGCATTTCAGAGCACTCCACTAAAGACCAACCAGAAAGGCTACCTATTTCCTTCCTTCCCAGGCTCTCAAAAACACTAGCAATGGTATTTTTCTTCACCCATAAATCAGACTGTCTACTAACACACTGCAGCATGGTATGTAGAATTTAATTTGTAGAGGCAGTCAAAAAAAAAAAAAAAAAAGGCATGATTGTATACCATACCTCATTCACTTCTATTAAAAATAGGCATTTTGCTTTATTGCAATCATTCCAAAGGGGATAAAAGGACAATTTTATATTTAAAAAAAAAACCCAAAAAACTGTATACATATATACACACAAAAGAAACACACTCAAAGCCCCGTTCACAAAATCCAGCCATCACCAGAAAAGGACAAGTCCCAGATTTAAATTCCTTTACAGGCTTGAATTCTGTGATTAAACATATGCGCAATTAACTTTTGTGAAAGTATCATATAAGCTTTACTGCATATACATTTAGGAAGCCTTGACAGCTTCCTACAGAAGAGCCATTCCCACAGGGGCTTTTCATACAAGTACCTCTTGTGATGAACAGAAAACAATACACAAACTCCTCTCAACAGCCTGAGGATCCCAGCACAGGCTGGGGCAGAGGGGAAAACGGAGGATTTAAAAAAAATCTTTATTTAGAAATTTAGAAAACTTGCTATACTTCTAAATTTCTTTGATTTTCCCATGAAGTGTGATTGCTGCAATAACAGTCCCAGGTATCTAGAAGTCATTAGCAAGCTGCTTACTCTATGTTCTATCCTTTTAAGGCAGAAAACATGTTCCAAGTTTAAAATTGCTCAATGAACTCTATTATCTGGGCCTAAAATTTTTCCTGTGTAAAAGCGAGATATCATTTAAATGTTTCTACTGTTTTCAAATACATGTTTGTCTGTGTCTTCCTAATACTGCCTTGAACCAGCAGCATTAAATCAAATGTCTCCTACGTAAGGAAGGAATGAGCATTATTTTCAAAATTGATACAGCGCGAGTACTACACGTAATTTAGACTTATTCGGGGTAACTTTCTTAAACAGTGAAATCCTAAGGCTGCTTCAGGCAACAGGAAAAATACCACCTTTATTTTGTTGTAACTACTGACTGAGACATGTCCCCTCTTCAGCACCTGTAATGAAACGCACTGTGTTGGTTTTGGGTGGGATAGAACTCGTTTTCTTCACAGTGGTTAGTATGGGAGTATGTTTGGAGTTTGTGCTGAATACAAGGTTGACAGTATAGTGATGTTTTTGTTATTGTTGAGCAGGGCTTAAACATAGAGCCAAGGCCTTTTCTGCTTTTTCTACTGCCACAGTAGAGAGGACTGGGGTTGTATGGGAGGTTGGGAGGAGACACAGCCAGGACCCAAACTGACCAAAGAGATATTCCGTAACATGTGACATCATGCTCAGTAAATAAAGTGGGGAGAAGGAGGAAAAGGGAAATGTCTGGAATGATGGCATTTGTCTTCCTAAGTCACCGTTACCCCTGATGGGGCCCTGCTCTCCTGGAGATGCCTGAACACCTCCCTGCCCATGGGAAGCAGTGAATTAATTCTTTGTTTAGCTTTGCTTGTGTGCATGGCTTTTGCTTTCCCTATTAAACTGTCTTTATTCCAACCCACAAGTTTTCCAGCCTTTACCCTTCTGCTTCTCCCCCTGATCTCACTTGGTGGTTGGTTACTGGATAGGGTTAATCCATGACACCCCACCTTGTGTGGGCTGAATCCAAAGCACAGGTAGTATTACCGTGCTTGGAGAGGTAGCCTTAAATTATGGGAACTTGTTCCTGACAACCACTGACAAGAGAAAAAAGAAAAGTTCAGGCTTTAGCATATTCCTAGGCTTTAGCATATTCCTCTAAGGTTATAGGTTGTTGAAACACTGAAGCCAAACCAGACAGATTTTTTTTCCCTCAGAAATAGTTAAATCACGTTAGAAAAAAAAAATTAGAGCAGACATAGCATACAAACCTATCTTTTATATCAGACACTAATTGAAAAGGATACAAAACCAAATAAGTTTAGGAAAACATTAACCTTAATTATACAGTGAAAATCCATAGCCAGTAAAACAATCATCCACATCTAATACTTGCTTATTATGTGCCTTAAGTAAAACTGAGTACCTAGCTCAAGGGAACCCCTGCTTAAAAATTAAACATAAATAAACTGAAGCACAATAAGCCTCCATGATATAAAGGCAATGCTCTTAAGTACAGTCATGAAACAAGAGCTGTACCACAGCATCTCATCTGAGATTGTGTTTAGAAAGAGATGCCATTAGAGGAACAAATTTATTAAAAGAGAATGCAGCAATTCCTGCCAAGCTGTTTGATAGAAACCAGGCCCCGATATAACCTAATCTGAACAACTTCCCATTACCAATACCACTTCCTAAAAGGAAGGCATTAAGGGCTCTCACAGCAGCTACCACAATTCACTACACAGAGCAAAGCAATCTAGCAGAATTCCTTTTCTAAAAAGTAAAATGGTCATCCTGAGATGTCTTTCCAAATCAGAATTATTTAATGCTTCTTAACAGAGAAGGACTTGTAGCATACTATAAAATTTGCAAGTAATTTAGTTGTTTACTTTTTACAGGCACTCAAATGGGACTTGTTATCCAGTTCTACCTCCTTCTACCTTAGCTCTTGGCCATGCTGAAGGCAACAGTGCTGTCACTTACAGTTTAGATAAAGAGATCTCAGTGCTGTGGCGAGAATTACTCTGACACAGCATGGATCTGTATTTTTATCTCTTTGCAATCTCATTGAAGACTACAGCTTTCTTTCACACAATTGAAGTATCGAGTTCTAGCAAGGAGGCTGTGTAACACTGAGCTCTCAGTACTCACCTCTCTTTACCAGATTACCAGGAAAAAAATGCTCCTCTCTTATTAGCCTTTTATTATGAAATAGCTATTCATAGATTCCTGAAATAGCTGCAATTCTTTTCATTCACTACGAAGAAACTCACATAAAGCTTAATGAATTGCAGAAACATTATACACTAACAAAGGCAAGATGCTTCAAGAAACAGGAGGAATGCTCATTCAGCATTGCACAACACTGAAAAAATTATAGAAAGTAACAATGTTAAAAAAGGTATATTTTATTAAAAGTTCCCACAAAGTATATGTAAGAGATATAGAAACAGAAAACTAATTCATAATGCATACGCCTTCTAAAATTGAGTAGTTTGAGTTATGGGAAAAGAATGAAAAACAGGAGACAATGGTAAAATACTGTTGTTTCCACATAAACCTGTCGTAAACTATAAATTCTACTTTCCTTGTCAAGTTCTTCAAAAGGCAGAGTGAGGTGACATGCTAACAGAAATCTCACACTGCAGATTACACTGTGCTTTCAACCTCACACACCTTTTTTGAGGTGTATTCCCATGGCATAATTGAGAGGGGAGAGGTCCAAAGCTGAAGCTTCACTTGGAAAAGGCAAGCTGGAAAAACTTCCTCTGCCTATTTCGCTTTCCTCAGCACTACTCGAGCATCTGACACAGACTTTGAAGGACAAACAGAGGTCATACCAACAGCTGGCACCAGCCAAGTCACCACACCAATACAATTCAGAAACCTGCTTCCCCAAGAGTCAACCGAAGCATGGCTGCTGGAATCTGACAAATAAAGCAGATCTACCAAAAACAAAAAACATTTTGCCATGTAGCCTACACCACTTACTTCTACTTCCAAGACGCCAGCCACGCTCCCTGTGCTGCTGGTGAGGCAGCCGCAGGAGCAGACCAGCCCTCCATTGCCAAGGACAGACCCACCCATGGGAGCAGCAGGCACAGCAGTGAGAAAAATGGAGAGACAAGGAGAGAAGGAAGGAAAGGGCATACTAAGGCAGGTGAAATAAAGGGGTAATTTCCCAGTATAGCTTCTCTTCAACAGAGCACCTCAAATTTTACAGTAGCAAAAGCAACCTAGTAGCAAAGATGAATGATATAAAGGTCTAGCAACTGCAAAAACAAAATGTGATGAATCAAACAGTGACTGCAGAAAGGCAGCTTTTCATCGCTAATACACCCCAAGAGGATAAATTATGGTGAAAGTCCTATTACATGAAAATTCAGCCACCTGGGAATTCAAACAGTTAGCAGCCAGATCTATTTTTAATCACATTCATCTGTCAGGCCTAACAGCAGAGAGGGAAGGATTTGACAAAGCCAAATCCCCTGAAACAGAACAGAACTGACTACAGGCTTCAGAGGTACGACCTTACTGCATTCACTGAACAGTACATGCCTACAAACGCTGCCAGCTCCCCAGGCCAGGGGCAGAACAACCGGCTTCAGAGGAACGCGCGACTGAGCACAGTTTCAAGCAAACCCTTGACTTGAATAAACTAGAACTCATCTGTGCCTGATCTACATGGGACAAGGCACCAAAGCTTCTCTGGTAGGAAACAGCAGAATCAGAAATATAAACAACTTCCAGGGACAGTGAGTATGTAAGACCAGAATTAAGGCCTCAGTCCCTATGTCACAGGTGACACGGATTTAGAGGACCCACTCTGCAGTGTTGCTGACGTTCATGTGCACCAGTACCTACACCTGGTGTGAGCTGGCCAACTCAATGCTAGACCAAAGTCTACAGCTGCAGATTCCCCGATGCCACAGTGAGACTCCAGCCCTCACAAACATCCACTGATCTTGCCCTGAAGAGTATCCTCAAGCAGGAGCAGGGCAGTGGCCACCCAAAAGCCTGGGCTTCAGCCAGGCCTGTGCTGCAGTACCAGAGACAGAGGAGATGCCGTGAGTTTATCCCTGCATTGCTTAGTAATTTGAGTTTGGGGCAGGGGTGAGGATCTGGGAAAAGAGCAGGCAATTACCAGTTATCAAGTAAGAAAAGCATGACTTCTTCACAAATACTTAGCAAGGAGGGCTTGGAATGGAAAGTATTACTTAACTGAAACAGGAATATGACACACATTTTAATTCGGTCATACGTAGGAATGGCAAGTTAACAGAATTACACAGGCCATGACAAGCACTGGTTTCCTCCATATGAAACACAGAAGAAACATCCTTTCTTCCAATGAAGATTTGTTATGGCAAACTTCTGCCATTTTGATTTCCTCTCTCAAGGGCTGACCAAAGTAAGTGAGCCATTTGTACAGCACTTTCTTCAATTACTTATCTTTTCCACTGAGATAATTCCACGTTTGTCTGCAGTGATCTGCATCCCCCCTTCTCAGCTGCATTCCTAATTTTTATTGCCAAACACAGCATGTAAACTGCCTTCAGTATATAAAATTTTCTTTTTATAGGAACCAACAGTTCCTTGGACAAACTTGCAAGTAGCCAGCTGCCTGTTCTCTGCATTTGTCAGCTCCTCCTGCTCAGCCTGCTCCTCTCAACACAACACTTCGTGACTTCGCCTTACATCTTTTCACTGACACAACACTGAATAAAGCAACCTGTGCAGTGTTAGTCCGTGTTCATACCATTCCATGCTTATACTGAATTTTGTATACCGTTCTCTCTTCCCTCCAGAGCATTAAAATTGCTTATATTATTTTGTAAATTCATAAATGAACTAAGCAGCAGACAAGAGCATGCTCTGGCCTGTCTCGGATCAATACAAAACTGTGAAAACACTTTATGGAGCAATTTAATAAAGCCAACAAATCCTCCAAGGAACATATTTGGTCATTTTTGGTCCTGTAGCTGCTATCACATTTGGATTAGACCTTGCACCTGTGACTCTGAACTTGGACCTTTATCACATGCCTGCACTCATGTCTCACTTTATGCACAACAAGGAATCCCACCAGGGACCCCATCCGGGCTTGCTCAGTGTGCTTAACTTAGAGCATGTGCTTAAGTCATGGGTTGCATCTGATTTGCTTCTTTTTAAAATTTTTAATTCATGCTGAAAAGAACTGCTCTGAAAATATGAGTTATCTTTATTTTTTGTTTTATTTACTTATTTACAACTCCAAAATACTTTAGGACCCCATACAAGTAAGTGTTTGTACTTTAAAACCCTAAGATCTTTTTATTTAGCATCATCAACAATTGAGCAGTCCTAAAAATGAGACACATGCAAGAGTAACAAAAGAATAACACCTGGGATCCATCTAACCTGCACATCACCACCAGCCTTCTCCAGACAGTACCAACTGCATATAGCCAACATGAGGCCCAACAGGAGCCCACTTGTCACAACACAAACTCTATTACAGTTGCACAAAGTTTTATTTAAAGGTCAACAATCATCAGTAGCTGAAGAGATACAAGTGAGGTGATGGATCAACCAGTATTTAGTGTTATGCAACCAAAAGACTTTTTTTCAGCAGCATCTAGTCATAAGTAGAGACTGGGATTTTCCTAAATCCCAGCAAAATAAAGACCATCATCCAGCAGAGCAAAGCTCGTGTACTAATAGATGTGGACTCCTGCACAAGGAATCACTGCCATTTCTACCCCTCTCCCTTGATGACTGAAATCCTCAAGCGTCCTAATTTATCTTGGCTTCAGCTACTGATGCCACATGGCCCCTGGACCACAGTCAGTGCTTATCCCACATGGCCATCACGTGCCAATGGCAGGGCCACCCAGACCCCCTGGTGTGGGAGGAGGAAAGGCTCAGGGACCACGGGGCAGTGTGGGGCTCCCAGCCACATGCCTAGCTCACCTGCTCCCCTGCAAGAACAGAGCTGGCAGCAAAACTGTGAGCCTCCAAGCCATCCCAGCCTTCTTCCACCTCTGCAGAGGTGACAAGGGGGCTTGGGGCATGAGCCCCAGGGGAAGCTGGTGGCAGGGCTCAGGCAAAAGGGCTGTCCACCCCACTGTAGGCACTAGGGATGTACTTAGGAAATTAAGACAATCGCAATTCTCTGAAAACCCTTTTGCCAGTTGAAGTGTCCACTTAATTTGGGGGATAATTTCATTAAGCCATAACCATGAAACAGTCAATACTTCTTTGCATCCATCAAAGTTATCTAGATACCGAGCATGACCAAAGCACCTTCCTTTCCCATATAAATGAAGTTCTCCTAAATCTACATCCTATGTGCACACAGAGATATAGCTACAGAAAATGGCTTGGCTTGGAAGAAGAATGAAGAGAGCTGTGAGCACGTAAGGAACTTTTCTTTTTTTAAGAATCACTCTGGTGAAGTCTATTTAAAATAAATCTCTTTTGAAAGGCATTGTAATGAAGTCCCGCGTGCTTGTCACCACGCAGTTTTACAGGACATACTTCAAAGCATTTCCTTTCTTTGCTGAGATGCCACCTAAACGTCTATCTTTTTCTGTCACACCATATTTATTTTTGTTGCTCAATGTTTATTCCTCTATAAATCAAAGTAGTAGAGAAATAGATGTGCATGTATTTATTATCAAAACAAGTAACAGGTCAGCTATCTTTGTCATGCTTTCACTCTCTAAGAAAAACACCACCTTTCCATACTCTCTTTTCTACCTGAGGTTATTCCATCCTTCAGTGTCTTCAAAGCTCTAGCTTTTTTTTTTCCTTTCCCCTCTGGAATAAGATCTCCAATTCCTGTAACGCAAACTTCACTGAAGCCAATGGCATTTGCTCAGGTACAACCAACAGTAAAAGCAATACTAAGTATCCCAATGGAAATTAGTAAATGCTCTAGTAAATTTTGCTCAAAAGTAGACAAGGTACAAGATGCTACTAACATGAACTACTTCATGATGCACTTCTCTAATGTTCAACACTGAGCGCCATCTTGATCCCAATTCTTTGGTTTTGGTGGCAGTAACTAGACTAACACAGATGAGATGGAGGGTGAAAAACAAATACTGGTTTGTGGGGAAGAGGGAAGGAAGAAAAAAAGACATCATATAGCAGTATACAGCTTACAAAACTGCTTTTTCCTACACAGATTCAGAACATAATCATGTTTTACAAAGCCTGAATCAGTATCTTTTCATCCAGAGGATACCAAAAAGTTGAGGTTTACTCATTTCTACAACTTTTTTCTTTGCATTCAACCAAGACAACATCAGATTAGGTTTCCCTCTAACTTAAGTGGCTGCAAGATCGGCCTTTACTTCCCCAAAAGCAGAGGAGTTCCTGAATGCCCTGGTGGGGCTGCCAGGCTGCTCATATCATCCTCAGGGCACCTTTCTCACCGGGCACAAGACAGAAGAGTCTGAGCTGGGAACAGGCACATAATGGCAGGCACCGTGGCCCCGGTGCTGCTGTTCACCCACAGCACGCTCAAGAAGGAGCCACTGCCGTTTGCTGCATTGCACGAATGCCTGCAAGCTACCGGATGAATTATGCATTTGGGATAGCACCGGTTTCTATTTTCGTGGTGTTAAGATGGCCATGTGCAGCTGGAGGACTGGACTCTATTTTTTTCCAAGCAAAAGACTTAAAATACTTCAAGCTTGCTGCCTGAGGGTGGGAAAGCAGCTTACACTATAAAACAAGAACCTTCTCACATGGTTATGAGAGGTTCTAATTTAATATAACTGGGGTAATGGGTAGCCAATTTTAAGTGGGTGGTTTGGTTTAAATATTAACTCTGGTGGTACATAAGGCTTTATTCACAGGGTAACTTCAGCTGCATAGTGACAGTTACAGTCTACAAACCAAGTGTCATGCAGCAGAGAACTGCCTTGTAACCAGGCCCTTGAAAGTTACTTTTAATCCTCAAAGTTTCACATGCTGCGGTCTCTTTAAAAAAAGAAATAAAACCTCACATGGAACAACAGAAAGGAAATTAATTAAGTAGGAAGCATAGACTTTTTTATATGGTAAAAGTATATAACTGAATCCGTCTCCATAATCTGGGCAGATCACGCTGATGCGTGGAAATCCCTGAACTGTGGGGCAACGGAAACCGTACATTTGAAAAAGTGAAGTCTCTAACTTGCTTTGATTCCTCAAGGCCAGTCTGCAGCAAACTGCCACTTAATGCACGAGCAAAATACCACTTACCAATCATTTATTTTCAAAAGACCCAGCAACACATCCCAAGCTGTTGTTTGAGGCTAGATTGCTACGCCTTTGCTGATCATGGTAAAATCAGTTCAAATTTTGGGGCTGATCTTTTCTTTTGCTTTGTTTGTACCTAGTCTGCTGTTTTTTAAGAAACAAACCTACACAATTCTGGCCAATTCTTTTTGGTTCCCCTTTGTTCTGCCTTTCATGTATAAATGGAGTTTTGCCTTTGCCAGTAAACAGCCATAATACAGACATACGAATTACTGTTTTCCTGTCCTGTAGGAAATCCTGCCTGCTCCAGCCTAAATTCTATATCCATTCACATGTTCTAGATGTTCTGGAAAATGGTATCTGTAGTACACCTAGACAACCTCTGACACTAAAGCTGAAAAGCAATTTCCAGATAGACTAATGCTTCACTTTAGTATTGCCTTCCTACTTCCCTCTCCACAAAGACTCTCTGGTCCTAAAAAGACACCTGTCAATTCTGCATGCTTAAGCCTCAGAGATGAATCTACTGACATTTAAAAACAGATTTTAAAAAGAAAAATGTGTTCAGAAACTCAGCTATGTGACACGCATAATATCCACCTAAATTCATCAGGAGAAAGCACAGCATCACTTGAGTAGATGATCTGTTTCAATCCTCCCTGAGAAACAAACAAATTCGTATCTCTGAAAGGATTTTCCTTGGGGAACTGGCCCCTTTCTGAGTGCTGCAAAGTGCCAGATACCCACATCTCCATCCAGACCCACCAATAAGCACTGAAAAGGGACATTCCAACAGCAGGCAACAAGCAGCAGGTGGGAAAGACATTGCCTCATGTAGGTCCGGGCAGGGAGAGCAGGAAGAAAGATGCCTTCCCAGCTGAAGCTGCCTCCTGGAGAATCTCATTCATCAGGCATGAATGACTGATATTTAGCAGCTAATAAATATTTATTAGGTAAGAGCTAAGTAAGTTTTAATAGCTCATTTAAAATATTAGCTAATTTTCACCATGTAAGTAAGAATGTTATAACCATATGCACTGTGATGCATAGACTTTCACTTGGCTAATTCATATGTTGAAAGCCCTGAATAACATAGATTTTCAAAGATAAAACTGATAAAATACAGGTACTGTACTTCTTACATAAGCATAACAAAGCAGTAACTGATTTGCTCTTGCTGCAGGAGCTGGAAATTCCTTAGATTATGCTTAAGTATTGCCATGACAGCCATATCAGTCCATATGCATTTTCATATTGGTTCAGATGTCAAATACCACGAGGGGTATTTGTGCTTTTTCCACCCAAACAGCCAACTCCAACTTGCCACTCTGTCCCATTTCTCCTGGTGAAGGTGGCCCTCTGCTCTCACAAGAGCTACGCAAGAGCACCTCCACTTCCCTGGGTCATCTTTCTGAAGTCCCACAAACAAATCCACCACTACCCGTGCCTTCATCGCTCACAACATTACTTGCAACACTATCATGCTTCCCTGATGAAGGAAGGGTTTTGAGGCGAGCCGCTCAGGGACTGGTGAGAAGTCAGCTCTTTCACCTTCTGGCCCATGTACGGGGAATGACAATGCCATGTAACTGTTCACTCTCCATCAGTTGCTTCACTTGGCTCTTGGACAGAGTAGAGTGAGAAAATGACTGTAGTCACATCCTTCATGCAACAAAAACAAACAAACAATCAAAAAAACCCCAAAACACCAAAAACACCAAAAACAAAAGCAGAAGAAATCAAAAGTTACAGCACATGATTTTCTTCAAGGCTTTCCCTCCTTTTCAGGGAAAGCTGCCTCTCTCCTATCCATTGTTGCAGCCACTTCCAAACCATGCATAATCTTCTGGAATGGCATTAATTAACAGTTGTGAGCAGTCACAGACTGATTTTCAGCATGCAAGGTCACACCGTGGCTCTTATCTTTCCTCATGTCTCTCCATTGAACTTTCTCGATGCCCTCTGTACACACAAGAGATCAGCAGCAGTAACACAGCATTACACCATCCCCTCTACAAAATTTTCAGCAGAGTTTGATACTTTTTATGAGTTCAGGGAAGATCTCTCCACACTGGAAATACAGACACCCAAACCAGCTCTGTTAGCAGCAGTTTCAGCTGAGAGGTAAAAGTGAACAGAAGTTGATACCTTTTTCTCACAGAAAATGCTGAGACACCACCACTGGAGTTCCAGGCCACTTCATCCCTAACATGTGCTAATTTTACTAGAAATCCAGTGTATTTATTTACTATGCATCAATCCAGCCATTATCATATAATTAAAAAGGAATTTTAAATTAATGAAATATGGAGGAAAAAATACTTGGATTTTATATCTGTGGTATTTCCAAGACTGCCTGGAACTGCAATCACAGTGAGGAGGGCATGACAGGTCAGATCCATACTCTCAAAATTAGGCTCCTTACCAAAATACGTATTTACTTATTTGACCATGATACTGCCAAGAGACACACTGTCCTTTTGGAAAATGTCACCCATTTCACAACTTCCCCAAAAATACACTTTCTTATGCTTTTGTGAACACCTTAGCATACAAACACAAGCATCAAAAATACAAGAAAACTAAGAGTCACAGACTGCCAAAGTTCCTTAATCACAGGTTTCTTCTCCCAGCATTAGAAAAAAAATAAATCCTGCTCTGCTTGGCATGCCAGCATATTATTTTAAATACGCAGAAGGGCTGAAAGAAAGTCGCCCTTCATTTCCCAAACCCCAAGAGAAAATGGAGGAGTTATTTCCAGAGCATGTACTCAATGACCATCCAGTGAAGCCTATTCATTTTGGTCAGCTGTCGTAACACACACCTGCACCACACCTAATGAACACACTGCCTTCTTCTGATGCCTCTTACATTGCCAGCAGGAGAAGATTAAAAATAATTACTGGAAAAGAAAACAAAACAGCCCTAAAAATTCTTATTGAAACAACTCTCTTTAATTTCCTTGGTTTGTTCCTTCTCCACTGGAAGATGTCATCTCATGCAAGAAGTCAGCCTTACAGTTTCAGATTCTACTCACATTTTAGAGCAAAGAAACCTCAAGAATTTGGACAACAGGCGCATGTGGGATCTCTACTGCACAAGCAGGGACTTGGCACACTCCAGCCATCCTCCTGCAAAGATGAAATAGTTCCCCAGGAGAGCTTGGATGCATCACCCAGTCTTCTGCTGATGGGAGATTTGTTATTGGGGCACCTTGTGCTGCAGATCCTTCTATGAGCAAAAATTATGAGGTACCAAACTTGTCAGATGTTCATGCTTTCTCACTAGTGAGCAGTTTCTCCATTTCAAAATGAATGTCTTCCAAGAGTCTCTGCAGAGCACAGGCTTTGTTCAAGTTAGGTATGACTGAGAAAAGATGAAAGGATGAACTAGGTGCTTCGAAACAGCCAAGCAGCTACAACCCAGAAAACACAAAGTTCACACTCTACCAATAACTCAACTCTCATCCTGTTTCTCTGCCCTGACTGGAGTATCAGCATTGCTCGAAGCATACTCTTAAGTCTGGAAACATTTCATGTAATTGACCACAAATGAAGTAACACAGACGTGCTTTTCCATAAGCTGGAGAGGCTCTTCGGTTGGGGATAGGTGGGTTTCCAGTCACACAAGCAGTGCAGTGGACCAAGAGGGCTGCATGGAGGGAGGGAGGGAGCAAGGAAGAAGTCTCCAGCAAACCCCACAGCTGGAAGCTGCCTGGCTTCCCTCCTGCTGCAGCTCCACCTGCCTCAGACTGTTACAGCCATCTATTGAAACACACTCAGTGAAACTCCTAGTGCCCTTTTTCAGACTTGTGTGAGTCAAGTTTGACTCAGATGATTTTCTCAGAATCCTTTCACTCCTTCTTCTTGCCCTTCCTAACCAGAAAGGGGATGTGGCAGTTGGATGTAACAGCTAAAGCTACACTTTCTGTACAGTGCAGCTCAGCAATTAGAAGATTATTCTTGGCCTTACCCCCTGCAATTTTCAAGTCTCTCATCCCTGCTATCTCTACAGATTCAGGCCTCCCAGTTCAACCTCGCTTTTCTCATTCTGTTGCAGCAGATCCTTCCTCAGAGGCTGGAGAAAAGGTCCCTCTGCCTCAAAGGAAACCACAGCTTACAGCCCTCTGACTGCTCTTGGAGTAAGCCTCTGGCAGGCCAAACACTAATTCTTTCTGAAGGGCTGAATATTAAGAAAAGGCTTTGTACCAGATGATGACTCCCAAAACTTTACTTGAAATCCCACAATAAAGCCCAGGACCAGTATCTTCTAACAGTCTTATTTATCTCATTCTTTCACATAAACTTCTTCCCTATGCAGGCTTGCCCTTCATTACTGGAAATAAACTGGACCCAAACCTCAGCAAGGTATTTTTGTGAGGGTTTTTTCTGTGGCTAAGACACCCACATGAGTTTTTGTTCAAAATAAAATAAAATTAACTGGTATTATTAAAAGGAAGGTAAAAATAGAGCTCAGAGAGGACTCTCATAGCCTGCTCCTCAAACAAGGCTTCTCCTGTGCAGCACATCAAGGCTATTTCAAGAAGCACCTCCCATTTTTCACCCCTGAGTATGTCAAAGCATGTCAGCTTAAGAAGCCAAAGAAAGGAATGGTTACTTAAGGGCAAGTGCAAATACCTTGAAGAGGTGGGAGGGAGACAGGGTTGGGTTACCAGGTTGCTCACCACACAGGGTATGGAGAGGCGTGCATCCACACAGCAGCTGCTGAGCCACAGATAACCCCGCCGCTGCCGGTGCCAGGCTCAGCATCTCCAGCAGGAGCACAAGCACCTCGGGGAGAAACCGCTTCCCTCCCTGCACTGCAGGCCTTGAATATGGTCATTAGCTCACGCACACCTTCGCACCCTTGGGGTAGCAACACTCAACATTTGCCCCTCTGGTATCCACGGAGAGAGATGAGCACTCCAGTATTTCATTAGCCAAGAGTGCTAAGGAATCCGCCAACTCGCGGAAAGAGTAAAAGCACTGAGGTTAATGCATTTGGTGAGGCTCTGTTGAATGGTTTGGGATATTTTGTTTCAGTATAGCATAAGGAAAGCAGCTGTCACCTTGATTATAGTGCCCTCGGTAATCTGACACTTCAGCTAGTCCCAACTTCAGACGGCTCCTCCTCCATTTGAGCAGCACAGTTACTGATCACTTAAACAGACAAATGGTGATTTGCACAAAGCAAGTTTTCAAGTGAGGCTGTAGATCAGAGGAGGAGCAATTTGCACCCATCATTCCCATCTTTCTGCAGCCAGAGAGGAGAACACAGAAGTCTTCAAGAAAATCCAAAGAACAGAGAGAAATGCTAAGCTGCAACATTTGGCTGTACACACTCACTTTCCAAAAAGCAAAGCAGATGAGGGATGCAGTGCTCAAATCATCCATGTCTGCTTAAACGCTTGGTTTGTGTGCTCCAGTGCTGTCAAACAGACACAGCTGATGAGTCAAAGATGGAATTAGCATCCCTGATACAGCAACTCTTTTCCAGCCCAAACCAGTCACCTCCAGGTTTTTCCTTTAATTAAGGTCTGGCCAAGACATGTCAGCAGTCCAGCATCCCCTTCCTGCCAACACCTCCGCCAATACTTTGGTCACTCACAACCAACTCCTCCCCACTCCCTCTTTTTCACTGCTGTGAGCTGAGTGAGCAGAAGGATTCCTGAGAGTGGGCAAAGGCCCAGAGCTGGCCCAGTTTTTCATCTACCTTTTCTTCTGCTCTTGGATCTTGTACTTGCAACATGAGACTGAAGAGCAGTGCCAATGCTAACAGTTACCTTTTGTGCCTGATAGTACAAAAGCAGCAGCAGGGAAAGAAAAAAATCAGTCTAATGAGGTTGGAAGCACAAGAGATTGCAAAGAAAAAGAGCAAATAAATAACTTAAGGTATAAATTCCAATTAAAGTGCACTATAGTTACCATGTACCATGCAGTATTGCTCACAAATATCACTAGCACAAGTTAAAACACCCCACACTGAACAAAAAGTAACATTTCTGGTAGGAAACTGGTACTCTTACACCACCACTGTGGTGATAATGGCATGAGAAATTGTACGAGTGAGAGGTCAGACAGAATTTAAAAGCCTTCAGGTTGTGTTGCTTTGTTTGTTTTTATCTTCTGATAAAAACAGTCTACACCAACACAGACAATAACACAGAGCACTACCCATCCCTGCAGTATCCCTATTTTGCCACTGTTGAAAAAAAAACCTGTTTTCTCCCCATTTTCTTTAGAAGACAAAAGTCCATTAAGGCATGTCATTACATCTGCTTTGATTTATCCAGAGGAAAGTCAAAGCACTTACGCTGTATGCTTTAACTGATAAATTTACATAGCTACATGGACAATGCCTTATAATGTAATGATTTCCCTTGAAAAGAAAGCAAACTTTTATTTATAAGCTGCTTTACATTTTAGAGGTTTTCACTAAAATAGAAGTTCAGCATAATATGAAGCCTTTACTCACAGATAGAGAGCCAGCACTGAACTTCAGACTTAGTAATCAATTACAAAAAGATCCAGCAAATAAAAAGAAGTCTTAAGGAAAGCTAATTGACAACTGCAAAACACAGGAGGACATGTCTCTGATAAACTAAGTATCTTTTCTGTTAAGCTGAGTACTGTATTTACCACCTGGCCCTGCAAGGGCTGCTTTTATTCAAAAGCTCTGCAGTAAAATATATGCACGTGTAGAGGATGAAGACTTTATCATTGAAACCTTCTGCAAGAAATTAGGGGAATGAGAAAAACTCGCACACTTCTGCAGCAAAATTAGGTCAGGACGCCTTTGAACGGCTCCATTTGAAGGCTGTGCCAGACTCCAGATCAAATACTTTTTAGTGCATTAGACCCAACGGCTTAAGAGATGAACTTCTATACTGCCGATAATTATTGCTGGTATTATGCATTGCTGCTTCCCTCTCCACCTGTGGATAATTATAAATAGCCTAGATTTTCCAGTCCCTGACATATGCCACTTGGTTAATAGCACTTCTAAAACCTATCCTTTATAATCACAGGTCACACATTTCAAATACAACAACCACGTATCTCCACACAGATCACTAAATCATGACTTGCCCCACATACGTTCTTATCTAAATGCTTCCTGAATATACAGATATGGCTAAATGGCATTAGCATCACAGTAATTAGTGATGTGAAGCTGTAAAGTGCCAAGCTGGTGATTCAAATGAAAACCTGCCTCTGCCCTCCTGTGCCTACGCACAGCCCGGGACTGTGCAACCAGGGAACATCACTGCCAATGGCTCCATCACGTCCTGATGGGGCTGGTGCTCTCCTCCATGCCAACTCTTGCTCTTGATGGTCTTCAGGGCTCTCCTCAAATAAAACAGTCCAGTAGCCAAGCTGGGAGGGCAAAGGCCAAAGAAATGTCCCCGGATATATAAGGCAGTTAATTATACACGTCTTCCCTGCTCAGCTTTACTGCTCACACCCTGAGGAATGGGCAATAGCGCCCACCAGTCCCATATCCAGTCATGTTTGCATAAATTTTCATTTATAAATCAATCTATAAATAACCAACAACAATGCCCAAACCTCAAAACTACTTCACTGACTCATTCAGAATTTTAAGTCTTTAAAAATTCAGACTTCTCCTGGGTTTTTTTAAGCTCTTAAAATTCACAGCTGAATTCACTCTAGCAAGCTTGGTCCTTGGGAGGGTTGTTAAGATACACCAAAACATCGTACTCCAGTTTCCTACTGCTCCTTGTTTAGCTCTCCTGTTAGGTGACACTACTAATAGTACAGCTGCTACAGCTAGCTGCCAGAGACTGCTCTAAGGAGGTTTTCCAATTAGATTAACTGAATTGAATAACGAGAGAGAGGGAGAGATTAGCTTTTTCTGTGCATCTCTAGGAAGCCACAGAGAAATCCCCAAAAACACTCTTGCTGATTCTCCCTTAGGACCCCTTCATCTCTGATCACAAATACAGAAATGTCATGTAAGTGACTTTACTACGTGGGAAGTGTGCCAGCCCTGTCTGTAAAGCAACAACCTTCATGACAAGGGATCCTACCTACTTCTTTTAAGACTGATAGTGTCTGCCAGAAGTTTTCTCCTCAGTCTTCCTCAGGTTCCTCAAGTCAAATACATTTACCCATGTAAACTAGAGAAGGCAAGCCTCAGCTGTTACGTGAAACAACAGGAAATGGCAAAGAAGCATCACAGAGACTCCTACCTGTACATTAGAGAACCACCACATTTTTTTCCTCAAAGTAAGGTTTGGGGTTTTTTTGTCATAACCTAAAGCTTCCTAATTCTTTCAGTACAGATAGAGAAGGTCAGAGGAAAAAATTCAAAAAACAAACACTGACTGGCACATGAAGTCAGTAGCATTACAAAATATTCACAAACCCAGAAAACTTCTTTAGTCCACAGACAACATTCATGGTTCTCAAAAAAAAGTGTAAGAAATCTACATCACTATTATGTTTATGCCACCAGGCAGAAGACCAATTCAAGGTGTCCACCAGAAGAGACCTACATCAAGATGCCAAGTCATCAGCTTTTGGTTAAATAGGAGCGATATGGTCAAGCAACATTAGTATAAGCACAAAACCCAAACCAGCCAAGGGTAGAATAAGCCTTTCAGGTTGTGAATTACTGTAAGAACAAAAACAAAAGAAAGATCATTTCCTTTTTCTAATGCTCTACAGTTGCGAAACAGACAAGAAGTGGCATTTTCATCACAGCAATCCTGTTAAGAGTACTGTCTCAAACCATTTTGTATCCAATGCTCTGTGTTACCAGGAGCTCAGAGGTTCCCTCCATCAGGGAGCCCCAGCACGGTGGCATGGGCACACGACCGCCTCTCCACCACAGCAGAAAGGCTATTTATCACTGAGCCTGAGCCCCACCTGAGGCAAAGAGATCCCCCTTGCAGACACAGCCCTGCTCTTCAACAGGGCATGGCTGGTTGGGCTAGACAGCACCAGAGAGAAAAACATTTGCAATAGGCAGCGTGACTGTAGACAAGTCAACTCAACTTCAAGGCCCTGTCTCCTCCAGCACCTGCACACTTTAAGGAGGTAAGTCTGTTTTTAACAGGTGGCCATGGAACGTACTTTCCCCACCCTCAAACCCTTCAGAGTCAGACCATCAAGCAATACTGAGATGTCAAAACATTATCCAAACACAAATCATGAGTCCTCATTATTTCAGGTTGTTAAATGATGTATCTTTCTATAGTCAGTTATCAGACTTGTTCCTTTTCCCAATGCCTTCATGCCATTCCTCCCCTCTGCACACCAAAGGATGCTCTGTGCTGCTCCACACGAAGGACCACAGCTCCTACCAGAACAGCAAAAACCATCTCATGGTTTGCCAGAGGGCTTCCTCACTGCCAAACTCTCTGGAAATTTCTGGAGACATCTGTCATGCTTCCATGCAGCAGACAGACAGACATGTCCACTGAAGTATTTTGGTAAAAAGTGATAAAAAGGCAAATTCAGTTGCAACATGGACAGAAAATTTCTGCTGAGCCAGGGGTCCATTCAGGTCACAGCAGCTCTAGTGGGACCTCCCAGCCTGGTCAGGTCAGGTACAGACCTATGCTAATGACTATTCCCAGTTTTTCTCCTTAGACTCAAATTTTTCCAACTCATTCACATTTTGCAGTGATGACCATTCCCCTTACCAGGTCTTTGAGGCCAGAGAAAAGGCTGTGCTGGAGAATCAAACCAAAAGCACCTATGGGAGCTATTTGGGATCAAATCATATGTATAGGGGAAAATTTATGAAACTGCTGTATTAAATCACAAGTGAAGAAACAAGAACAAAACAAAACAATTGAGAAGAACACATTCCGTTTAAGGCTTTTTTTCCTGGTAAGTAAGTTCAGAGAGGCTGCTCCTTCCACACTAATTCAGGCCAAGAAAATTATTAACACAATTTTGAGAGCAATTTTGTTCTGTTTATTTACCTGGGAAGCATGTTCTGTGGGGCATTTCTTTTCTTGACACTTGAAAGACACACCCCCAAGAGCATAAAAAAATTAAAATATATGTAAAATAGAGCTCTATATAGGATAAAGTTCTATATAAAACACATACACACACAAAGTTTCAAAGACCTTCCAAGCTAGAACTGCAAAAGCTGGAGAGAGGTCAGTGCTGAATGCTCTGTGGAAGACAATCTCTGTGAACACATAATTTCAAAGGTATCCCAAGAGGTTTTGTTACATGACATTTTAGATGTCACATTCAAAAAAAAATCAGCCTTCATGGATGAGAAATAAGCAAAGAGCACATGTCTGGAAAATCATAAACAGTTTCACCAAAGACAAGAATTCAGAATATATACATGGCACTTAAATAACTTTTCATGTCTGTCTCCAGGACTAGCCATTGTTCTTGTTCTACCATGGAGAAAGAGATTTGTGAGTTGCAGATGCTACCAATGCTTAAGATACCAATTATTCTAAAGCATTAATCTTCTAACTTCGGATGCTGCGTCAGCAGTTCCTGAGAACTTTACACCTTCTCTCAATGACATTTACACAAGCCGTAACTAACATAACCAAATTTCACACACCCTCTTCATGATTGCTCCTTCTCCTAGCTGGACAAACACTTTCCTTCATGCTTGCACCGCCACCAGTGGCAAGTACCAGTTGCCTCTGAGCTCCCAAATGGGAGAAGATTCAGTCCCACAGCCGGGACAGCACCTGAAGGTTTTGCAATCTACATTCCACAAAAGTCCTAAGAATCTTGCTTCTCAGCAGCATTATCTTATGCACATCCTTGCTGCAGGAATTGTACACTATTATTATTTATAAGACCAAGACATATCTATTTTTATTTATATAATGTCACAGATTTATATTCAACGGAAGCTCCATTTCTGGCCGTCCCAAAGATGGTGTGTTTCCATTACTTTGAACTACCTTCCCCTTTCCACTTTGCTTTCCTTGCAGGTTTTCATTTCAAATAATAAAAACACCATTAATGTCACACCTCAGTGACTGCATATTTGAACATGGAACTGCACTTGAAAAGGATTTGAATGGAAAGGCTTTGTGGATGCTTTCACCTGGTAATCAGTTTAAGTAACACACTGATTCTGGAATCTCCATATCCAGAGTGAGCACAGATAAAAAACCTGGGAAAGGAAGAATGTGTCTCCTGGACATCTCTCATCTCTGCAGCCTGCAATATACAGCATGTATTCAAACCCATTTCTAGCCTTCCCCTGCAGACTCCAGTCCAAAAAGCAAACAGGACTCAGCTCTTAAAGCTGCACATGAGGTTTGGCTGTGCCCTCCAGGTACTGTGTCCAGCCAGCTATTCTTGCAGATACTGAAGAATCGACACAGCTGGAATTAATGCAGCTCAGCCCAGAGAAAGTGAAAGCTTGCTTCTACTTGTATAATTAATGGAAGGACAGAAGGAGACATACCAGAAAAGATCACATCGAAGGTGGGAGAGGGAAGACCTGGTTAGGTTATTCATTCACGTGGCAGCAAGTATGATACATATTTTGTTCTCTATTGAAACTTCCTTAGTCTTGAGGCTACGCTGGTCATGCACCCAACTGCTCCCTGGGAAGTACTTCATCTCCCAGGCTATATTACTTCAGCAGCGCTCTTTCCTACAGCTCTGTGAGAGTCAGTCCTCTCAGTCCACACAGAGAGTCACACTTCTGAAATACACTTCAAATAACAGGGATGGGTCACTTCACACTGATCTGAAAGGTGGCAAGTGACTTCCATTAATGTGGAAGCACCTCTAGAGAAAATTATGCTTTATTATGTATGGTTCATCAAACAGGAACAAAACATGTCTGACAACATAATATTTAAATACAAACAATATATCCTGGTTGTTAATCACAGTGCTGGCTTCTGAACATTTTGATTCCGTTCCTGTGTATACCACAGGCTGTTTGACCTTCTGCAAGCCCCTTTGTCTCCTCACTATTAATAAAACTACAATGTATTTATCTTCATGCTCACAACTTAAACACAGCCAAACAGGTTTTTATTTGAACTTTCCCAAATCAATTCACCTTGGGAACAAAACAATTTAGCTTAGAAGGGAGATTTCTGAAGAAGTTGTTTATATATAAACTAAAAATAGTGATTTCAGATGGAGCATCCAGCTCAGGCTTTAGTTAAGCACAACTTATATGACACTACACTCTAATAGCCTGTCTACAGACAAGGCCAATTTCTGCAGATTCATCACCGCCCTATTAGTCATTATTTCACTTTAAATGAAACCCCTGCTAGAGACATCAACAAAAATAATTTGCTCAGCGCAAATGCACTTGTTGCAAATGGTTGTTAAATGCTACATTTTCTCCTACTGCAATCAGTATTCCAGTACTTTTGAGGATTACATGTCTTCTGTATTTCTGCCTAAATTTCTAGTATGTTTTTGAAAGCATCCCCCAGGGCTGAGCTAATCAAGAAAACAACATACATAGAAAGAACTGTCATTATTACAGGGTCAAACACTAATGCAGTCTATACTCAAGAGATTGCAAATAATATTTCAATGTGAGCAGGAGAAATCATGTTCCCAAATCACTGAATAGTGTCATGTAACCTACAAATAAATTACTAGTCCTGGAAAGATTATAGATAGCAATTTATTACCATCTTGTAAGCATGAACTGAAGATAACCAAACAACAAGCTGTTCACAGAACAGCCTCCAGTAATTCTCTCATGCTTCCTACAACACCAACTGCAGAGTGACTTGAATGTGGACCAAATCACTTGCTCATGACTTGTGCATCCTCTCTCAAATGCGGCAGCACAGAGGGCATCTTTATGACTCAGATTCAAGAAGGGTCTCATATGAGGCCTCAAATAAGCTTGCCAATCTCAAACACAACATTTATGTTAAAAATCATAGTCTGTCAAATCTATTCAGAAGACAAAAGAGCACTTCTCCGTAACTAGACAAGTGCTCTTTGTTCAGCCACTGAGCCTTACTAAAGCCTGCAATTCTTTGCCATAAGCAAAATGTTCAAACTGCTCAATGGCAAAAGTCAATTTGGTGAGAAAATGTAATTAATAAATGCCATCCATATATGCCTCTGCTTGATATTTTATAAAGACAACTTGCCAAAAGGAGCAGTGCAAACGGAGAGCTCTGCAGACGGCTGGCTCCTCTGCAGGCTCTTCTCCAAGCTCAAGACGCCCTGCCAAAATGCCACATTGCCCACTGAGGATGGCAGGTAGCCCTCCACCATCCCCCCTGGAGGCGTTAGATCATGGCTGTGTGTTTGACATGTGACTTGTCATAACTTGCACCGTTACTAGTCAAGAAATTAGGCCTTTATCTTGTCATCCTGAAGATTACACTTAACTTAGGACCACAGAGACTCAGATCCACCAAATCTCCAAGCAAATGCCAGGCTTACTGCGCACTCTCCAAAGTCCACCATCTTTATCCCATTAGCTGTAGTAACTACCTACCTACCTACCTGGTAGGTAACTAACTACCTGCTCAAACCTACCACACAGGTGTTATCTGCCCAAGAACCACAATCCCAGCATCCAACTTCAAATCCTAAAATAATTGTCCTGACTTGTTCCTGAAGACGATGCTCTCATCTACTTCCTTGATAAGGATCTAGGAAAAAATGCAGAGAAAACATCTCTGCACTTTAGGCCTCAATACCAAGTCAGTTCCAATATAGACCTCAGGGCTAAGATACTAAAAAGAGGAACTTCAGTGTTTGATCTTGGGTCAAGATTCATCTGTTCTTTAATTTTTAAAAGATAATCTAACCTGAGAGGGAAACCCATTTCCAGAAAGCGGCCCCTGAGAACATCCACCTAAGGGGCGGCTGTTATACTCGAGACTGGTGGCAAACCCCAGAGCTCCCCAGAATTTCCAGTGCATGGCAGTGCAGACAGCTGTTGGATGGCAGAACCTAGAAGTTCAGTCAGAGCAAGGGAAGCAGCCATGGCAGATTCCAGGTGTTGCCAAGCCACAAAAAGCAATGGATGAACATTTATTAATTCTACAGTGAGAAGGGAAAGTACATATGAATTGGAGGTGGGTAGAAATGAATCCAGACTGAAAAGGCTTCCTCCTTTCTTTGGAACTTATTTGACAAAACAAATTTAACACATACAGGAGAGACACACACAGCATATAAATCTAAATACCAGCTATCTCTTCAGCCCTTCTTCTCCTCTAATTACTACCTCTGAGGTCTAACTGCGTTTTTCAAAAAAACATTCCTCCTCTCCAACACACTATCAATTTTCCAAATTCCAAAACCAAAGTAACCATTAGAAACAAATGTAGGAAAATTATAGTATCATGCTTCTCAAATACTAGATACTTCTGAAAAAGACACCAAATATTACTCTTGGATCATCTTTCAATGATTACATTTATGCCAACAATTCAGCGGTCAGATGCCTACACAAGAAACAGAAAGATCACTCAGGTGATGCCCCAACGCTCTGTTTCACTGAAGTCCCAAACCCAGCCCCACACGCATGCACTGCTGATGTGAAGCAGTCTCCAGACTCAAGAAGCTTCCCGAGCAGAGATGGAATTAACCTTCTGTGAGGAGAGTAGCACCATAACACTGCAGTATGCAGCACGACCTGCAAGCCAGCAAAGTTTCTCAATGTGCACTTGGGCATGCAGAGAGGATCAGACTGTCACACAAGCTCCGGAAAACCATTTGTCCCACTGTTGCAAACTAGAACAAAACGGAAAGGTTTATCAGCCTCTTCCGAATGGGAGCTGACAACTACAGCTGGATACTTGGCACTGCTCTCTGGTGCTATTAAAATCAGCAAAAGCTGACTCCCAACATCATCAGGACTGGGCTCAGCCTTTTAAAAGGGGCATCAGGCCTTCCACTCACAGTTCTCCTTTTCTTTCCAGCGGTTTCATGTCACTGTCTTTCTTATAAGCAAACCAAGAAACTTTCAAGGTAGCTAGAAAGCACTTTTTTTTGCCCTTCAGCCAAGCCTAGGTGAAACCCCCATGTCCTTCCAGACCCACGCAGTTTACCAGACCCCACCGTAATCTGATGTCTCACTGCACACTGCACTGATGGCAGCGAACCACTCGGCAAGCCCCGGCTGCAATCCACCAGCTTTGGTGTGGGTAACGCTTGCCACCATGTGCAGGCTGGCACTAACAGGCCGGGCTCCCTCTCACCCTCTCCATCAGTGCCCCGTCCTGAAGCAGCTGCTGCCCCAGGGGAGCTGGCACAGCACAGCAGAACACAGCTGCGGTGCGACAGCCCATGGCAGGGCACACACAGCACTCACCCAGCACCGACAGCCACTCCTGTGGTTCAGTGGCAGGTCTCACTTCCAGGACATTCTTAACACGGTGCTAATATCTACTTGGCCTACCCCAATAAAAATGTTTGCTGGTTATGTGGACCAAACACAGGGAACTCATTGCTTTAAGAAACAAAATCTGCTGCAGCTTCCCCCTCCTCTACTTAAAAGACTCATGGATAATTTGCTTCATCAGAAACGAGGGTTTTACCTTATGGTTTTGCCTAGCTAATGATAATAAATAATAGATTCTAAAAACAGGAAGAAATTTAGAGCTAAATCCACTTGGCAGTGCTCTGGAGAGCTGGGAGGAGTTTTTTAAGCATCCATATAGAATTCCCCTTATGACAAGGACAGACTTCTGCAGAGAAGACAGATTTGGCATCTGTCTTTTCCCACAGACTGGTCTACAAAATCCTATCTTCAGGGACCATGAAGCTGCTGCCAGGCACAGTTAAAGGAAAAAGATGGGAGCTGAAATAAAAGGAAGAAGACCAACCTCCTTTTACTTTTCCAGTCCCTCCACAACTTTCCAGCAGTAGTAAGGGCACTGCAGCAGAGCCAGGCAGGCTCCCCCCACCTCGTTCTTCCCATTGCCCCCTGAACCGAACCACCCTGGGCATGCCCCAACAACCCACCTCACACCACCACAGTGTGTTCATCCTAAGGCAAAAACCCATCAAACTTAATACTTTACTAATTACTGTGGCAGTTTAATAGCTATTCCACCATCAGAGAACTTTGTAGCAACAGCGTTTCTATAAAATTAACGTATATTGTACCTCATTAGCCAAAGGTGTTTCTGCAGCACAGTTACACTTAGTGGAAACAAGAGTCACTGTTCTACCCAACCCTTTTTAATCAGTCTTTACGAAAAGTGTTTTGCAATTGTATCCTTAGAAATCCCTAATGATGAGCCAGATTTCATGAAGGCTGGGACTTGGCTAATTTATACAATAGCTAAAAAACTTCAAAAGCTAGTGACGTTATTTAGTTCAGTGAAGCGGCTCATTTTAATTGGATTAAATTGTCATGGTATTTTTTTAATTTCATATTGAAACCTCAATTTATCATTTCCTAATATTTGCCCAAACACTCCATCAGTGTCATTTGTATATCCCTTCCCTCAAGACAATCTCAGATCCACAGATGGAAAAGACCAAAACCCTCTGGCCGGCCCTCGCCGGCTCCTGCCGCGAAAGGGTGGGAGCGTCCGCCGGAGAGAGGCTTTCCCAGAGGTACAAATCCCGGCAACAGAGCTAATTGCATTAAGCAGAGGGCCCGGTTAGCGAATACACTGGTGGCGCGGAAAAAGTGTAAACAGCGGCATTATCCCGAGCACCTCGCGGTAAGCCTGCGGGGAAGGGCCGGCCGGGTGCGCAGCAGGCTCGGGCTCCGCGGAACTGGGACCAGAGGCTGGCCGGGAGGAGCGCAGTGTGTTATGTCTGAGGGGTCTGGGAGGTCCTGAGCCGCGCAGCCAAGGGTAGTTGCTGCCTTTTTTCTCTTTTTAGCAACGGGCCGTGAAGGTTGGATTTTGCAAGGCACGCTCCCGCCTCACCGCCCGCGGAGCCGGGGAGGCGGCGATGTCCTGGGGCGGCCACTCGGACACGGGGCGGCCCGGCGGCTCCCGGTGCTGGTCCGGGACGGGCACAATCCCCCCTCCCGCACCCAGCCCCGCGGCCCCCGGGCAGCCGCCCCTCCTCCGGGGAGGCAGGGAAAGAGGCACCGGGGGGGCTCCGGGGCCGGCTGGCGGCTGCGTCGTCGCGGCAAACTTCGGCCAAGGTTCGCTGGAGGGCGGCAGGGTGCTCCGCTCGGCTGCATGGGGGTGTTTGGGTTTGTTTGTTTTTGTGGTTTTTTTTTTTGGGGGGGGGGAGGAGTCTCTTTCTTTTTTTTCTTGGCGGATGGGACGGAACAGTGCCTGCCGTTTGCAGAGCGCTCAACTATCAACAGATGCCCCCCCTCCCCGAGTCAGCCCAGTGCCCGGCGATGCCACGGGGCAGGGCTCGGGCTGCGCGCCCCGCGCTCGGCTGACGGAACCGAGGCGGCCGCGCTCGTCCCGTCCCGTCCCG